>OVAT01000157.1:0-13668 GCA_900406305.1 Cochlearia officinalis
AGTGGCCGATACAAGAGGAAAAGAACCCGAAGACGCGTATCGACTTGTTGTTGATTGGAACCACCTTAGTCAAGGTATCAGCTGGGTTCCTACTTGTGTGTATCTTCACTACTTCTACTAAACCTTCCTCAATTATATCTCTGATGAAGTGATACTTGGTTGCAACATGTTTGGTGCATTCATGAAACATGTTGTTCTTGGACAAGCACATGGCTTTGAGGGTCACACCACACCCTCAATGTGTTTTGTTTAATACCAAAGTCTTCTGACAGTCTTTGTAATCACAGAGCTTCCTTGACAGCTTCATTTAGTGACATATATTATGCCTCTGTAGTAGATAGAGGCACCAATGGTTGCATCCCAGACTTCCAACTTACCACATTTCCTCCAAGTGTAAACACATAGCTTGAAATGGACATGCTCCTATCTTTGTCTGCGACGTACTCTGAATCATAGTAGCCTTGAACTTCAAATGTCTTCCCCTTTGTATAAGTAATGTGCATACCTAAAGACCCCTTTATGTATTTGAGAATCCATTTTACAGCCTCCCAATGAATGTGGCCATGCATGCTCATGAATCTGCTAACCAGTCCAATCCATAAGCAAGATCAGGTCTGGTGCAGACCATGACATACATGATGTTTCCTACAGCAGATGAATACGGAGTCAACTCCGTGTCAATACATTCATCAACTTCTTGTACCTTATGCAACTTGAAATGAGCTCCTATTGGCGTATGAGCTAGTTTAGAGTTCTCCATACCAAACTTCCTTATGATCTTCTTAAGGTACTCATCTTGAGATAGTTGAAGTGTCCCTTGTTTCCTGTCTCAGATGATGTCAATACCTGAGATCCTTTTTGCTGCTCCCAAATCCTTCATTTCAAAACTAGAACTTAACCATATCTTTTAATGATATGAGCATATCATCCACATACATTAGCAAGTAGATATGGCTCCCATCTGATCCTTGTTTGGTGTAGACACACAGATCATGATAACTTCTATCAAATTTCTGAGATAACATAAACTTATGGAACTTCTTATTCCATTATCTTGGGGCCTGCTTCAAACCATGTAGAGACTTCTTCAATAAGCAGACTTTGTCCTTGTGTCTTGGATCCACATAACCTTCATGTTGATACATGTATAATTGTTCTTCAAGTTCACCATGGAGAAAGTTTTCTTCGCGTCCATATGTTCAAGTTCCAAGTCATACTGCACTACCACATATAGGAAAACTCTGATTGAGACATGTCTCACCATAGTAGAGAAGACTTCTTGATAGTCAATTCCTTATTTCCGAGTGAAACCCCTTTCTACCAAACTTGCTTTGTACCTTACTGGTTCGGTCTGAAAGGAACTGAGTTTCAGCTTGAATAGCCACTTGCAGCTGATAATCTTTCTGTACTTTGGTTTATTCACCAAATCCCAAGTATGGTTCCTCTTAATGGAATCCATTTCTTCATCCATGCCTCCATTCCACTTGACCAAGTCTTTACTTTGTCTTGCCTCATTGTAGTCTCTAAGTTCTTTTTCACATATGATTTCTGATACATACAATACAAACGCCACATAGTCTTCTTCATACCTCATAGGTGGAACAATGACCCTCCTAGTCATTTCCCTAGCCAGTTGATAGTTTGTGAGTCTTTTTATCCTCTCTGGCTCATCAGGTATGTCTAAGTGATCACCACCTGAAGCTTCTTCTTGATCTTCATGTATTTCAGCTTCAACATCCTCTGTTTGAACCTTGTCACTTCATGAGTCCACAATCTCAGTGACTGTAATGGTGGATGCATAAGTCTTTGATGCTGAGGTTTCAGGCTTGTCTTGAACAGGTTTATTTATGTCTTTGAACATGGTCTTTTCATCAAACTTGACATTCCTACTGACGACCATCTTCTCGTCATCTATCATCTACCCTTTGGTCCCTGATGGATAGCCTATGAATACACCTTTTGCAGCTCTAGGTTTGAGCTTTCCTTGATCCATGTAAACATAGGCAATGGAGCCAAAGCTTCTCAGATGCTTATACCCAGGCTTCTTGTTGATCCAAAATTCTTTTGGAATCTTGAAACCAACTGATGATGATGGTGTTATGTTGATGAGATATACAACTACAAACCTGATTCATTTAGAAGGCACCTCAGTTTCTCCATGATGGTGCAATTCATCCTTTCAGCCACACTATTTTGCTGAGGTGTATAGGTGCAAGTCATGTGTCTAGCTATGCCCTATGATCTGCAAAACTCATCAAAAGATTTATTACATAATTCTAAACCATTATCAGTACGAAGACATTTTACTTTTCTATTAACCTGATTCTCTACTAAAGTTTTCCATTCACATAATTTTGAAAATGTTTCATCTTTTGTTTTTAAGAAGTAAACCCAAACTTTATGAGAATGATCATCAATGATTGAAGGAAAATAATGACTACCAGCTAAAGATGCATGAACATTACCAGATCCCCATAAGTCAGCATGGACATAATCAAGGATGTGTTCAGTCACATGTTTACCTTCACCAAAACTTACCTTTCTGGCCTTACCCATGATGCAGTGTTCACAGAGGACATCCTTACCAATGTCCTTCTGTTTTAGAACACCTTCCCTTACCAGATGTTGAAGGTTTTTGTAGCTGGTATGTCCCATTTTGCTGTGTCATATTGATGAGGCTTGGTTTGGTGTTGTGCCCTTTTGAACTTTTTCCTTCTCAGGTTCAGCGTTGCATGCTTCACTCACAACAGTCTCACCATCCAGCAGGTACATTCCATTAGTGAGCACTCCTTTTAGAGCCTTTTTACCATTCTTTTGAAAAGTTACAATCCCATCTCCACCATCATGAAGGAAGCCTAGTCTATCAAGTGTTCCTGTTGATATCAGGTTTCTTCTCATGTTTGGGACATATCTCACATTCTTCATTATGGTTATTGAGCCTCCATGAGTGTTCACTCTGATGGAGCATGTACCACAACTGTTTATCGTGTGATCATCTCCAAGAAGAATCTTGCTTGTTCCAGATTCATTTAAATCAATGAACCAGTCCCTTCTTGATGTCATGTGATAGGTGCATCCAGAGTCAATGATCCACTTGCTCTTAGTGCTTCTTCAGTCATGTTGAGTGCACTTCCATCATCATTAGCTTCAATGATGATTATAGCCTCACCATCAGTGTCACTATCATAGTGTTTCTTCCTTGCAAAACAGTCTTTATTGATGTGTCCTTCCTTCTTACAAAACCAACATACAATCTTGGACTTGAGCTTTGACTTTCTTCTTGATTTGCCTTTGCCTTCACTAGATCCTCTAGACATTTGTCTTCCTCTGTCTCTGGTGAATAAGGCACTTGCAGGTCCCTTTGTATGCTTTCAAGGATCAGATTAAACTTCTCTTTCTCTTGATCTTGCTGCTGAAATAACCTCTTCGAGAGTCAAGGACTCTCTGCCATACTTGAGTCTATTTTTGAGTTTATCATAAGCTTCTGGAAGTGAGCTGAGAAAAAAGATGGCTTGAATCTCCTCTGCCACGCTTACATTCAGGCTCTCCATCTCAACAACAATCTTCAAGAAGTCACCTACATTTTGATCTATAGACTTTGCATCACTAAACTTAAAAGTATAAAATTTTGATTGAACAAAGATGCGATAAGGTAAAGAAGTGAATAGATACAACATATCCAATGTTGACCACATCTTTGCGGCTGTTGCACACTCCTTTATCTTTCTCAAGACATGGTCACCGACGCTGAGTATGATCAGATTCTTGGCTTTCTCAGATTTCTCGATCTTCTCTGGGTGAGGTGCCATCTGAGTTTGCGTCGTTGATAATGATGAATCATTATCTCCGGTGGTTGAAGGGTTTGAGCTCATTGCCGGCACTGTGACCGTGACCTCCGATTCAAGCTTGTCATCGGTTAACACATCCTTAAGCCCAAGAATTCCGAAGTTAGACATCATCCGGATCTTCCTTAGGAAGAAGTCTCCAGATCCATCGAATCGCTCCACCTCGATCCGCGACTTCGATATCGGCAACGACATCACGATCTTTCTTCGAACATGGCTCTGATACCAATTGTTGAACCCTAAGATCTACTTCTACTACGAAACGTACAAAGAATCCTTATCTCTCTATCACTCGTGTGTATGAACCAAAGACAACACAATTTTTACCCTGAGTTCACGCCTCAGAATGAGGACACTACGTCTCAGGGGCCAGGGCTTTAGACTAACAATCTACTATCAAAGAGAATCTGATCAATTTTCACAAAACCATAGATGATCCAATACAAGAGAAGAAAAAACGATTTCTAGGGTTTTTAAGTGTATCGCCTTAAGAAGAAGAAGACGAGAATCCCCTTTATGTCTTATATACTTCAATCAATTTCTCGGTTTTCCTAAACCAATCGGTATGATTGATTTAAACCAAAAAACAGAATTCTCCAAATCAAGTAGAATCTTCAAGATGTTGACTCCGCTTCCACCTGTGTTGACCTTTTAGACTTGAGACCATAATACATCTCAGCAACTATGAAGCTTTAATGAAAAATTTGTCATGTATGGATCTTCATATTTTGTTAGTATTATGCGAAAAGTCATCGCTTGCAATATTTTAGTCTACTAGGTCAAGTATGATATGAAAATAAGAGAGAGTTGAAGATAGTGTATACTAAATTTTCACTTATGGGTCTTCAAGTTTTGGTATTATTTGGTGAATAGATTATTTACTTGTATTTTTATATCCGGGCAAAGAGATGCCTCAATGTTAAGAAATTGTTTAATTATCTATCACGGGCCAGGCCATATAAGACGGTTAAACCGACTTCAAACATGCTTTATGTCACTATAAATAGTGAACGTGTTATCACTTATGTGATCATCTTGTACGAACAAATATTAATAATAAAAGTAAACGCTTTTCCTTATCTTTTCACAAAACAACTCACATATATATAAATAATAATAGTTTTATACCACGTTATCAGTACGAGCTTTATCGTTCATCCGATAATTATATTATGAACGTATAGTAAAAAGGTATAGTAAATCAATACTTCAAAGGTATACTAAATTAATTATTTTATATGATTATATTTCGTTATTTATTTACTATGACATGCTAGGCCGCCTCAATATGGTAGGCTCTGCCTCCTAAATTTATTATGCTTTTGTTATTTATTTTCTATGATGTGTTATGCCGCCTGAACATGGTAGGCTCTGCCTCCTAAATTTATTTTGTTATTTATTCTCTATGGCGTGCTATGCCGCCTATACATAGAAGGTTATGCCGCCTATACATGGAAGGTTATGCCGCATGTACATGGAAGGTTATGCCGCATGTACATGGAAGGTTATGCCTCCTAAATTTATTATATATTATTATTTATTAAATATATAAATATAATGTAAAAATTATGTTTTAAAACTATGCTAGAATTTTGCATCTTAAAAATGTTTTAAATCTTGATTTTATTTAGAAACGAAACTCTGGCAAAATTTAAAACTAAATAAATTAAAAATCTATTAGAAACTCTGCCAAATTTTAAACTTAAAGATATTTGCCAAAAAGATAATAAAATTCTAAAAGAAATTATGACAAAATTTAAATTAGTATACCAATAAAATCTATAGAGAAACTTTGTTAAATTAAATCTAACAAATTATTATTTCTTTTATAGTTATCATGTCGAATTTGGAAAAACTTGCAATTGATGCCCTTGATGTTTCTGGGAAACTATTTGACATGGGCAGTAGACGTAAATACATTTAAAGGTATAAAGCTTATTAATACAATTGATAAGTCAAAAACAACTCCTGATGAGAAAAAGGTTAAGGATGTGATGTTCTTACGCCACCATATTCACGATGATTAAAAAAATGAATATATTATGCAAGAAGATCTTGAAGTTCTCTGGGAATCCATGAAGGATGTATTTGATCACCAAAAATATGTGATCTTACCAAAAGCCAAGCATGAATGGTTGAATCTCCGATTTCAGGATTATAAAAATGTAGGAGATTTTAACTCTGCCTTATTTGGTATAACTTCCAAAATGAAGTTGTGCGGTGAAAAATAAGCGATTACGATATGATCGAAAAAACGCTACATACATTTCACCCTGTAAATGTCCTCCCGCAACAACAATATCGAGCAAGTGGATACACAAAGTATTCGCAGTTGATGCATGTCCTCTTAGTTGGTGAAAAAACAATGAGCTTATGAAGATAAACCATCAAACTCGTCCAATCAGCTCCATTCCCTGAAGTGAATGTGACATCATCCAGTTATCCCAATTCGCGAGGACGTGGGTGTGGTCGCCCTCGAGGCCGTGGTCGCGATTATGGACGAGGGAGAGGATAAAGAGGATGACAAAGAAAAGGATATTAAAATCGTGATTCAGGAAACAAATTAAAAATTATCAATAAAATGATGGTGTTCGTATAGTAACAAAACAAGGTGAAGATTCTTGTTACAGATGTGGCGGGAAAGGTTACTGGTCGCGAACGTACGCCAAGACATCTAGTCGATTTGTATCAAGGAAGACGAAAGGAAAAGGAGTTGAAACAAATTTCGTCCATGATGAACCCGAACCAAGTTTTCGTGGTTTAGATGAAGATACTCATCTGGACGTTCAAGACTTCCTTAATCCAGGAGCATCAATGGAAGATATTGATTAAAAAGTGAAAGACATGATAGCTTAGTTTAATTGCTATGTTTTTATATTGTATTAAAATAGTTTTTTTTGTAATATAAAATAAAACTTGTAATATAAAGTAACTTTTGTAATATAAGAAATCGTTTTGATGTGTTAACATATGTTTTATGGTTGTTCAGAGAATGTCGAAAGTTGAGATCCAAGATGAGGATATCTGTTTGACAGATAGTGCGACAACACACACAATCCTCAAAGATAAAAAATATTTCTTTGATCTCAAAATAGCAGACTCCGCCGGAAGCATGAGTACTGTGTCAAGAAATGCAAAGATAATTTTAGGCTCTAGAAGAGCTAGTTTTTCAATGTCAAAGGGACACAATTTTAATTAAATAATGTGTTATATTACCCTAAATCTAAAAGAAAGTTGTTAAGTTTTAGAGATATCCGAGAAAGCGGATATCATGTAAAAACAATTAGTAAAAATGGCATTGAATACCTTTGCATTATATTACATGATAAATATATATTGGAAGAATTACCAATGTTATCCTCAGGTTTATATGTCACAACAATAAATAGAATAGAATCATATGTCACGTTAGACCCGAACTTTACTAGTACATTTAAAGTGTGGCATGAGAGACTCGGTCATCCTAGTTCAGTGATGATGCGAAAAATTGTAGAAAACTCTAGTGGCCATCCATTGAAAAACCAGAAGATTTTTCAATCGAACGAGTTTTCATGTATTGCATGTTCCCAAGGAAAGTTGATAACTCGACCATTAGTAACAAAAGTTGGGAATGAATCACCTTAATTTTTGGAAATAATACATGGTGATATATGTGGACCTATACATCCACCGTGCGGGCCGTTTCAATATTTCATGGTAGTAATTGACGCATCCAGTAGATGGTCGTCACATGTGTGTCTATTGGCAACACGAAATACGACTTTCGCAAAATTTATTGCCCAAATAATAAAGTTAAGGGCTCAATTCCCACACTATGCCATTAAGAAAGTAAGGCTAGATAATGCCGGTGAATTTACTTCACAAGTATTTAATGAGTATTGTATGTCACTGGGATCGATGGTGAACATCCGGTTCCCCACGTTCATACACAAAATGGCATGGATGAATCTTTAATAAAACGGTTGCAATTGCAAGACCGTTAATATTGAGAACACAACTCCCAATCTCTCTTTGGGGACATGCTATATTGCATGCAGCAGCACTGGTCCAAATACGACCAAGTGCATATCATGTGTTTTACCCGTTGGAATTAACATCTGGCGAGAAGTCGAATATTCTCATCTCCGTGTATTCGTATGTGCGGTGTATGTACCCATAACCCCACCACAAAGAACAAAGAAGATTGGATTTATATGTGGGATGTACATCACCAAGTATAATTCGATATTTCGAACCGAAACTGGTGATATGTTTACGACACGGTTTGCCGATTGTCATTTTAATGAGGATGAATTTCCAGCTTTAGGGGGAAGAATTCAGAAAATTCCGAAAGATGTTACATGATATACATCTACATTATTACATTTGGACCCCTCTACTAAACAACGTGAACTTAAAGTTCATAAAATAGTTCATTTACAAAATATGGAAAATCAAATTCCAGATGCGTTTACATATAAGTGGAAAGTAACAAAATCATATATACCCGCATAAAATGCCCCATCAAGAATCGATATTCCTAAAGGGGATAATGATGGGAGTAAAATAAATGAACCTAAGGTTCAATTGAAAAGGGGAGACCTATTGGATCTAAGGATAAAAATCCTCGAAAGAAAAAGAAAGAGGGAGAAATGAATGAAAAAGTTCGAGAAGAACCCATGAATGAAAAATGTCCCGAAGACATATATGAAAATGTTCGAGAAGAGCAAGAAAAGGAAGTAAGTCGTGAAGACGAATATAACACGGAAAATTATGAGATTCTATTAATTATGCCTATAATGGAAAAATGTGGCTTAGAAATGAAATTGATGATGATGATGTGATATTCTCATTTTCTGTGTCTAAAGAAATAGATGATGAAAATGATAACTTAGATCCAAAGTCTGTATATGAATGCCAGAAAATGCATGATGGCAAATGGCCATGAAAAACAGAGTTGATATTTCTCAATAAAAGAGATGTTTTCGAACCCTGAAGAATCAAAGATGAATGATATATCAAGTGAATTATGTTCGGTCAAATTACAAAGATCACTTTACGGATTAAAACAATCTGGATGCATGTGGTATAATCGTTTATACGATTTTATGTTAAATAAGAACTATGTAAATAATGAAATATGCCCTTGCGTCTTTGTTAAGAAATCCCATAATGGATTTGTGATCATTGATGTTTATGTTGACGACCTGAACATGATTGGGGCTCAAAAGGATATTGATGATGCACAAACTCATATGAAAGAAGAGTTTGAAATGAAAGATCTCGGGCAAACAAAGTTTTGTCTTGGGCTCCATATAGAGCATCTCCGAGACGGAATATTTGTGCAGCAATCAAATTATACTCAAAGAGTTATAAGTCGGTTTAACATAGATAAAGCAACTCCTCTGAGTACTCCAATGGTAAACATGTCACTTGATATTGATAAAGATCTATTTCAACCTTGTGAAGATAACGAGGAAGTGTTAGGTCCTGAAGTACGTTACATGAGTGTTATAGGCGTATTAATGTATCTTGCGAATTTCACAAGACCAGATATATCATTTGCTACTAATCTGCTTGCAAAATACAACTCATCTCCTACTCGAAGACACTGGAACGGAATAAAACATATATTCTGTTACCTATAAGGTACGATTGATTTGTGACTATATTATCCTAAAAACTCTGGTTTTCGTTTAGTTGATTTCGGAGATGCCGGATATTTATCAGATCCTCATAAACTCGATCGCAAATCAGATATGTTTTCACAATGGGTGGAACTGCGATCTCATGGCGTTCTCAAAAGCAGACGTTAGTTGCTACTTCGTTAAATTATGCAGAAATAATCGCGCTTCATGAAGCATGCAGAGAATGTGTATGGTTACGAGCCATGTCTAAACATATACAAGAAGCAAGCGGTTTAATCGTTGACAAAGAACCAACAATACTTTTTAAGACAATGTTGCATGTGTTGCTCAAATCAAGGAAGAATATATCAAGAGTGAAAGAACTAAACATATTCCGTCGAGGTTCATATCTTATACTCAAGAACTTAAGAAGAACCAAGAAGTCAACATTCGATATGTTCGTTCAAGCGAAAATGCAGCAGACATGTTTACAAAGGCACTTCCTATTACGACCTTTAGAAAGCATATTACAATATTGTAATGCGTCACTTACGAGACCTTTAAATACAAGAGTATAGTTCTCACTTTCAATAAAAGATTCTCCTATTGTACTCTTTTTCCTTTTTACGGTTTTTATCCCTATTGGATTTTTCCGTAATAAAATTTTTAACAAGACAGTACATAATCTATCGGTGATGGATAATTAAGGGAGTGTTAAGAAATTGTTTAATTATCCATCACGGCCCAAATAATCTAAGGCCCATATAAGACGGTCACTATAAATAGTGAACGTGTTATTACTTATGTGATCATCTTGTAGGAACAAATCCTATATATAAAGAGTGAATGGAGCTCTCCTAGTGTTGATACATCATCATTCAAAATCATTTAAATCATTAAATTTATTAAATCCTATAAAATCATTTTACAAATTTTATTATTAATACATAAAAGTATTAAAATTTAACTTAATGTGTTAAATTTTATAATTTTACAATAATAATTGCATTAAAATATCTACACATGAATATCAATTAATTTTAAGTTTTAAATGTGTATTCTCAATATTTTTTTAATTACAATATATATATATATATATATATATATATAATATCACATTATAAAATATAAAACATAAAATAAAAGATTTACATAATTTATAAAATAGTGAAAAACATGAGTAAAATTTAGAAAAAATACAAAACAAAAATTATACAAACTATTTAAGATATTGAGTAAACATAAACCAAAAAAATATTGCAATGATCATCTAGATAAACAAAAAAGAATACAAAAACAAAGAAATACAAGAATTGGGAAAGTATCAAATAGTGTTCTATTATTCAGGTAAACAAGAACATAAATATTGAAAATGCAAGAAATTAATAGAATCACCAAGAAAAACCAAACCCAATAATTTATAAAATAAAATAATTAATATCTACAACCACATATATTTATAATCATGAAAAAACCCGCAAGTATCGCGGGTTCCCACCTAATTATAATAATGAGATTGTAAAATTATGAATGTTCGTTTTTATCCCACCTCTCTCAGTTATATATATATACTAGGAAAAGACACGCGCGTTGCGCCGGGTAGTGATATAAAATTGTATATCGTTGTACATACAATAGCTGACTTTTAATGGATTAACGTAATTTATCTTAAATTGATTACTCAAATGTTTTCAAAATTTCATTACACTTTTTGTTTTTATTTTTAAATTTTTTTTTGTTTTTTTTTCTTAATAATTTTTTTTGTTTTGAAAAATTATTTTAGGCTAACATGTGTATAAAAGACATTCTTAGCAAATTATAATTATGTAAATATTTATTATTATTATTCTTTGCAAAAGCATAAGTTATTAGTATTGGTTATTATATTTAACAATGTAGTAAAATTTAATATATTAAACATTTAATAAAATCATAAGCTTTTCGACCTTTGAACAAACGTAAACTTTTTTACCTTTAAACAACAAAATTTTTACAAAAAATTGAATGAGTTAACATCTCGAGAAACAATAAAATGCCTTCAAAAGAGAAGATTATTAACCTCTGAACACTTTTTAAAAAACTTAAAGAGAAAAACTATACTAACGCAATTACAACACATGAACTAATTAATATTCGTAAAACAAAATATTTAAATTATTTTTTTGCATGATACTATACAAGAATTAGAAAGTAACACGTAATTACGGAGACAAAACCTTTTTTTAGTTTTTTAAACGCCCCATAGTATAATACTTTTTGACGCACCTAAAATCATAAATATTTGATCTTTTTGTGTTTTGCTCTCGAGAACACAAATTAAAAAATATAACAAATAAAAGAAAATTAGAAGAAAACATGTGAAGAAATAATTTGTTTTTAGTTGTGTTTCTATGTTTCAATATATATCGAAATGAGAAGAATATAATTTTCTTATATTGCCCAATTTACAAGCAAAAATATATTGCGGTAGTATATTATAAGATAATATTTAGCTTTCATTATAATATAAATCTCTATTTAAAAATATATTAGCTTACATTTTAAGATAATTCATTAGTATAATATTATATTAATCAAGAAACCATCTCCTTAGCTACCATACACATAGTACAAAAGTTATATGTAAAAAGAAGCAAAAGGATTTTAACAATCAAACAGTCTAACAATACACTAAATTATCTGACCTATTGTTTATCTTTTTCACAGTTCATACAAGAACTAACCTAAACCATAATCAAGATTTCCAAGAGCCAAAAGATACACTTACGACTTAGACAACGCGTTGAAGATGCTCTGCGCCTCTTCGGTAACACAAACACCGATTTTCTTGATTTCTCTGTTCATTAGCTAAACATTGTGAAAAGATCGATCTGAAAACAAATCAATAAGAGATTTTATTTTAAACAGCTAAAATCACCTAATAGCGAGTGTTTCTTTAGTTTCGATCTCACAAAGATCCACAAAGCTTTCTAAAATCATAAATGTGTTGTTGTCTCGCACAAAAAAGGAAATAAATAGATAGAAAATATGAAGAATGGTATAAAAAATATGATAGAAGTTATGAAGTACGAGAGAGTTTATTCTCAACATAATTGTCACTGTCAATTGATTACAATTTAATTTTGTTGAATGACAAAATGTAAGAGATATTTTGTTGACTTAATATAATTAATGATTTACAATTTTTTGATGATATATGTGTATTTAAGTGCATCATGTTTTTCAATATAATTAATTTCAAATAAATAAGAAAATTATGATCTATGTGGGTTTAAGTTCATGATGTTTATGAAAAAGATACATATATGGATTGTTAAATAAATATTGGTTTAGAGTTATACAAATATGTGTATCACAGAAATGATGCATATATATTTAAGTATTACAATGATTTAAATGTAATATTAGTCAAATCGAGCATGTCAAGATGTTAGACCTTGATAAACAAAATTTATGTTTTATTAAAAATTGATACTTATCAAATCAGAAATATATGGTTTGTTAAAAAAATATCTTTTTAGAGTTATAAAAAATTATAACATAAAACATGATGCTTTCATATTAAATATAACAATTAAATAAATATAATAAAATAATTTTTGTTTGAAGAAATGACAAATGTCGATAAAAGAAGAAGACACATGTCAAAATTATAGAATTTGTCAAAAAACTTTCTATCTTATTATATAAGACTAGGGGCGAAGCCCCGCGCAAGCGCGGGGACGTATGTGTATTTTGAATATGGTAACAAATATTTAACTAATGTTGAATCGATGAGAAAGGTTATGAGCTGAAGTAGGAGTGTGCAATGTTGTGACGACGAAAATGGCTATATCAAATGCTAACAGTGGATGTATTTTATATTTGCTCTCCATTTGTAAGAGGCAGGTTTTAAATTGTGATAGTTCCTAATACTTTTGATGAAAATTTAAACTGGTGAACCTATAGGGTGACAAATTTTTTTATTTTTAAAGTTTGAATAATTGTTAGAAAATCTTAAAGTTAAACTTGTTCATAAATATAGAGTGAGAAACCTATGCACCCTGAAGAGTGAATACGTTTTTATTTGTATATGCGAAGAGAAAAAATAAAACAGAGAACAAACTGAATGCCTTAAAGAAAAAAGCGTTGGCATTAAAAAAACAAAAAGAGACGCAAGAACACAAACTTGACTTCATGGTGGGTTCAAAGTTTTAGTCACCTGAGATATCAGGTTT
>OVAT01000159.1:0-11678 GCA_900406305.1 Cochlearia officinalis
TTTTAATTTAGCAATAATTAGTAAAAATTTATATTCAATTCGAAAAAGTTATTCGATAAAAAAATTAATGAAATTAAAAGAATTTGGTAAATTTTCTTTAAAATTTTACTAAATAATTTATTTAACTGAATATATAATTTTAATAAGTATTGTTAAATTAAAAAATTTCATAGTTTCTTGGATTTTTAAAGGGGTTTTTATTAATTTTAATATTTTCTGAATTTTATTGATTTTTTAAAAAATAAAAATAAAAAAGTTAACGGAAGTTAAGTTTCCGTTAACTTTGCGGTGTTAAATGATTAGTTGTCAAAAATTGAAGTATTAAATTGGCAAAAAAAATTGAATTTATGTATTTTTCTCTGACATAAAATAAGTTTGTGTACTAAATTTGTTATTAGAATTAAGTTGGTGTATTAAAATGAAATTTTCCCTTATTTATATTATTAAAAGTTACAATAAAAAATCTTTGACGAGAAGCAAAAGAAAATGTTTATCATAATATATAGTTCCTTTACCAAACTCCTTGAGTTAAAAAAGAGTAACAAAAGTCTTAAATCCTTTTTTTGTTAAACTAGGAAGACTAATTTGACATAGTTTTTAATTTTATTTTTAGATCAATGATACATTCGAATAGTCCATTCACAAAAGTTTGCTAATCCTATATATAAAAGATGATAGGAACTTTCTTTGTGTTGACACCTCATCATTTTTATTTAAATCATCAAATTTATTTAACTTAAATTATTAAATATTATTACAAAACTAAATACATTTAAAAATCAACACATGAATATCAATTAAGTCTAAATAGTTTGTCAAAAAAAAAATAAAGTCTAAATTTTAAATGCGTATTATCAATATTTTTTTGGAATTTAAACAATTGAAAATGGTTTGATCCTATATATAATATCGCATTAAAAAATAACGCATAAAAAAAAAGCAAACAAAATTTATTGAAATAGTGAAAACATAAAATAAAGAAAAAGAATACAAACAAAAATTATACAAACTATATTTAGGATATATAATAGACATTTACTATAAAAATATTGCAAGCTTCAAAAATATAAACTATTTAAGATAAACGAAAAATATACAAAAATATATAATTGAGAAAGTAACAAATATTGTATCATTAACATAAATATTGAAAATGTAAGAAAATACTAAAATCATCAACAAAATCTATAACAAAATAATTTATAAAATAAAATTATTAATATTTAAAAAATATATATTTCAAATATAGAAAATTCCGCGAGTATCACGGGTTCCCTCTTAGTGAACATAAATTGCGACACGACTGGTCAAATGGTAGAAAATTAAAAATCTACCAATTTCGCTTAGAAAAATCAACCTTTGGCATATATTGACAACTACTCCACTATTAAGTGGGAAATTATAATGCTAGTTAAGTATGCAGAGGTTGATTAGTCAGAAATCCATTTTAGCATTAGGCATTTATTTTCTTTGGGTATTTATTTACATATAAAGGCGCTATTATCTCCATACAAGATACCAAAAAGATACTTCCTTCGTTTCTTGAATATGTATTCTCTGGCTTTTAAATTTGTTTAACAAAGATAAAAAGTTATAAGTAAATTTATTGTTTTGTTATTGTTAAAATATACATTACATTTTCCAAAGTAAAATATACTAATTACTTTTTGTTAAACGTACATTACATTTTCCAAAGTAAAATATATTAAAATAGATTAAAAATTCACCATAAATAATTTTATACAATATTATCTACTAAACTGTCATTTATTTTTAATCTGTGTTTGGTAAGACCCGAAACTTAGTTTTTTTAAAATTGAAATAATTTCATCCTCCTTTCTTTCCCAATTTTATTTTATTTGTTTTATTTTTCTAACCAAAACAGGTTTGTGACTTTATATGCCTTTATGTTTAACGGTAAAGAGAAAAGGTAAAAAGATAG
Source organism: Cochlearia officinalis (assembly GCA_900406305.1). Classification (NCBI taxonomy): domain Eukaryota; kingdom Viridiplantae; phylum Streptophyta; class Magnoliopsida; order Brassicales; family Brassicaceae; genus Cochlearia; species Cochlearia officinalis. The sequence continues at coordinate 1,943 of OVAT01000159.1, forward strand.
GCGTTAAACGGACGGTTATCTAGAGCCTAGTGCTTAGAATGCTTAGTCGGAATCTAGATGAATTTGTAGGCGGTCTAAGCCTTTAGAAAATCATACAATATATTATATATACATAATAAAATGTACAAAATATCATAGCTTATAGATAATAAAATCTTTAAAATATTTTTATTATTACTCCCTTCGTTTCATATTAGTTGTCGTTTTGATAAAATGTATATGAATGTATATGGATGTGTTTTTGAGTTAAATACATCCAAATACTAATCAGATACATTTCCCAAAACGACAATTAATATAAAACAGAGGGAGTATTTTATAGCGTTAATATCTTTATTTTATAAATATAAAATATTAAATATCATAATTTATAAATAATAAAATTATATTACATGTTTTTTATAACATCATAATATTCTAGGCGGATTAAAAAGTAGTCGAGTCGGTGTATAAGAGCCTAGCGCCTAAACGCCGTCTAGTCGGACGCCTAAAACGTTTTCTTGAACACCGGTAAAAAGTAAGAATCACTTTATTAAATGTTTTGTTTCTATATCAAACTTTGTTAAATGTTTATCAACGCAAAACGGATAGTTTTTAATAACAGCACTAAAGAAAAGTTTAAGTACTCATTTCCTTAAATAATCTTAAACCATTTGTGTAAACTTAAATATGACAAGGATTAATGTTTGGAAAGCATAATCCTCTTTATAAACTCTAAGAGATGACTCCTCGGTGTTTCTTCTTCTCTTTCTCTTTTGATTCATCAGACAATGTTGTTGTGGTGCTTTCGAATTCCCACTTAGGTGCTGAGTCTGCCATTTGTTTAACAGTGAAATTTGACGTTGGTAATTTTTATACTTGAATTTTTTTTTTTTTTTTATCAACATTTAGGCTACAAATAGCCGGCTCAATAGCCAAACCTACACAATCGTAGGTGCGGGAAATATGATATGAATATGAATCTAATCAATAAAATATGAATATGAAGAGACGAGTCAAAGGGAGTAATAACTCTCACTAGAAGAGATGATTGCTTCGAAATAATAGATGGAAGAATTTTTTTAAAAAAAAATTTGCAATAAATTTATGAGATTCTCGTTATTAATCTTGAGTTTCAATATTATTATATATTGTAAAAAAAAACTAATAAACATATTATTTAATACTCCATCTGTTCTTTTATATTTCTGTTCTTTTATATTTGATGTTTTAGATTTTTTTTTATTTTCACAAATATCTATGTAGTTTTATCTATTGATATATGTGAATTGTATTTTTCAAATTATATTAATTGAAAGTTTTGAAATACTATTAGTTGAGAAATATTGAAAGTTGTTCAACACATAATTACTAATAGTCATTTATGTGTCTTCTTAATTTGTATGAAAATTAACTCATGAATATATATCTTTCTCGTCCTCTTTATTTCTTTGAACAAACACATACATAACAAACATATGTTTTTGTAGCACACATACATATGTTTCTAACAATTTTTCATTCTAACTGTGTTTATGGAAAATATCTAAACAAAACTATAATTCTTTAATAAAAAAAAAAAAGTAAAAAAAGAAAGCAAATTTTGTAGTTAAATCATATTTAACCCACCATAAAACACAAAACTACAATTTTTGAAATTTGTTCATTGTTTTCATTCTTTTTTATTGATAATTTATTACATTTTCAATTTTGGTTTTATTTCGTTGCAATTTTAGCATAGTTTAAAAAAAATATTAATTCTTAATTAGAATAACACTTGATTTTGTTTTATATATTTTTTATAGTTATTTATGCATGTGCCATGGTGCGGATCACACCGCCTAATTTATAAGTATAACAATATAAGTATGAAGTATATGCATTTAAATGTCTATTAATTATTTATGTATAGACATGTTTTAAAAAACAAAATTAGATATTAAATTAAATATATTTTTTTTTGAATTTTGTTAAATATTAAGTGATTTTTATTAAAAATAATGTATTTAAATTATGTTGACTTTATTATTTTAGATGACGAAGGGGAAGAAGAAGGCGATAACCGAAAATTTCGATTTAATTGAGTCGGTTATGTTCGGTTTGGTATAATATTTATCGTTTTAGACGAAAATGAAAGTATATCCCGCCGTACAAATATTTCATATCCAAAAAAAAAATTCATCTTTTGATTCTCCCCAAAATCGAAAAACAGAGCGCCACAAAAGCTCTCAAAAATTCTCAAAAAAATGGCGCTTACGCTTAAGCTTAAGCTCTCTCCTTTATCTTCCCCTTCTCATCATCGCTTTCTTCCTCCTCCTCCTCCTCCCCCCATCAAATCTCAATCTCTCTCTCTTTCTCTTCAAAACCCTAAATTATGACAGAGAAAGAGATCTTCGTAAGAATCACCAGATCCGCCGCCAAAAGAAAAGCTTCTGTTTCGGAGGAGGAGACACGTGTCACCAATAAGAAGAAGAGAGTCGTTCTCGGCGAGCTTCTCAATCTCTCAAATCTCAATCATACAACACAGATCCAAAAACCCATCAAAGGGTTTTCTAAGCAGACAAAGAAACCTCCGGCGATTTCTCCGGCGAAAGATGCGGCCGTGGCGATTGAATCGGGAACCGACATCGATGCACGATCTGATGATGCACAGATGTGTGGACCTTATGTCACAGACATTTACCAATACCTTCGTGAATTAGAGGTAATAACAATGTAATTTTGGTCTCTGTGTTTGTGTCTGAATCTCAATTTTCAAAAATTGTCTTTTTTAAGTTTATTAAAGATTCTGTGATATGGGTTTGATTCAGGTGAAGCCAAAGCAGAGACCTTTACATGATTACATTGAAAAAGTTCAGAAAGATATAACACCAAACATGAGAGGTGTACTTGTTGATTGGTTAGTAGAAGTTGCAGAAGAGTACAAGCTCGTGTCCGAGACGCTTTATCTCACCGTCTCTTACATCGATAGGTTCTTGTCTTTAAAGACTATTAACAAGCAAAGGCTTCAGCTTGTTGGTGTTTGCTCCATGCTTATCGCTTCGTAAGAAATCTATTGATCCTTCCTCTCTTTGTGTTGTTGTTTGTGAAAGCTTATCACTTATGAGATAATGTTTTTTTGTTTTTTTTTGTGGTGTAATAGAAAGTATGAAGAGATGAGTCCACCAAAAGTTGAAGACTTTTGTTACATTACTGATAATACTTTTACGAAACAAGATGTCGTGAAGATGGAGGCCGATATACTTCTTACGCTAAAGTTTGAGTTAGGAAGGCCTACGATCAATACTTTCATAAGGTTAGATTGTTACGAAAACAACAATTTTGTTTAAACTTTATTGGTATTGTATTGTGTTCATTGCCCTGATTCTGTGTGTGTGTTTTTTTTTTTTTGCCTTTTGTTTCGTGTTTGTGTAGACGCTTCACAAGGGTTGCACAAGAAGATTTCAAAGTAAGCTTGAAACACATCTCATAAAAGTCTACTCTTTGTAGCTTTGTAGAGTTTCGGTGACTAATTCTTCGTCTTTTCATTGTGTTTTGTTTAGGTGCCGCATTTGAAGCTAGAGCCACTATGTTGCTATTTATCGGAGTTGAGTATATTAGACTACAAAACCGTGAAGTTTTTGCCGTCGATGTTGGCTGCTTCCGCTGTGTTTCTAGCACGGTTTATCATTCGTCCTAAACAACATCCTTGGGTAAGAATCTCTTTAGTAATGTTGACTCCGGTCTCTTAAATGTGATGAAAAAACACTATGGCCAATTCTTGTATATAGCTCTAAATCAAGTTTATTTGAGAAAAAACATGCCCTCTCAAAAGTTTTACAAATACCACCAAAGTTTTTTTTGTTAAAAATAGCACAAAACTTTATTAGTTTAAACCTTCCAAACTAAATCCTAAACCTTCAAAACTAAACCCTAAACACTAAATATTAAAGTGTTAAAAATTGTTTTTGTATTTGTGGTATATTTGAAATATATAAAAATAGTGGTACTTTGGTCTAGAAAACTTTCTGATAGAGTTTTTTTGTGTGGTATTTTATGAAGTTTCTCTAAGAAAAGGTATTGTTGTTGTTGTGATGATGTGAAACAGAATCAGATGTTAGAAGAGTACACAAAGTACAAATCTGCAGATCTACAAGAATGCGTCGGAATGATACATGACTTGTACTTAAGCAGAAGAGGAGCTTCTCTACAAGCTGTTAGAGACAAATACAAACACCACAAGGTTACTACAAAAATAACCAAACATTTTACAGTTATTATTGATATGAGATTGTTTGGATTAGTATGTTCTTGGTACTTAATCTTGCGCGGTTCTCTTGATATGCAGTTTCAGTGTGTTGCCACCATGCCTGTATCGCCGGAGCTTCCCGTTACATTTTGGGAGGATGTTAGTATTTGATTTGAGATCAAAAGTTGGAGCTTGGAGAAGTAATAACTATATGGGAGTGTGAAGTGAGCAATAAATAAGTTTGTGTGTTGTTATGTTAAGATGTGTTGTTTAAAATATGAGTTTGTATACAAAGTTAGTGTGTAATGCTTGGAATAATATGATTATAGAATCATGCAATGTGGTATATTATATGTATCTATGTGAAATGGTTATATTTTGTTTTAAGAATTGAGAGTCTATTATGTGGTTGAGACTAGTTTAACTTACATACAAGATGTAGTCGCTCATCATGTAATAAAACTTTTGTTCTAAAACTCGATCGCCTAGCCGATTACTCCCCCGCGTTTCCGCTACTCAGTGGTCGTCAGTGGTCGTCCGCGTCGATTTGGTCGTCCGCGTCGATTAAGTTTTTGGCCGCGTAAATTTAATTACCTGAATAACGGCGTCTAATTCTATAAAATTTCGCATAATCCAATTAATTTTTGACTATTTTCTGACTAATTTGATCACTTACATTTAAATTTTATAAAAGCTTTGATAAGTTATTAGTTTTAGAGGTTAATAACAATATAAATGATAATGAAAAATCAATATAAAGTGAAAAATATATGAAAATATAAATTTATCCAAAAACTACTCCCCGATTAATCTCGATTAATCTCCGATTTTTTCGCTAGGGGCTAGGCCCTTGTTGCCCGGATAGTTTGGTTCTATTTAAAAATTTTGTCAACACAAAAAAAGTTTTGCTACTTCAAATTGTGGGAAAATTAGTTTTTTCATACATGAATAATAGCAGTAATGGAGATGATATATCATGTGCAAATTTATATATGTAATCAATTTTAATTCCAATTATACACGTAAATTCAACAAAATTGTCTAAAATCTATTTTTCCGTTTGTGAAGTTAAATCTCTGTTAATTATGTTTACATGACTGTTACGGGTCTGCATGACTCTTGCATGTCAAACACATATTAATTATTTTTAAAAAAATTAAAAAACTACCAAAAAATGTTAAAAATTAGGAAAGTAAATTAAATAAAATTAACGACATATGAAAAATAATATTTTTTGAAAAAAATTCTTCAATTTTTCTTTACACATCAATTTTGATAATTAACTTTTAAGGATAATTTAATTATTAAACATTTCAAATAGTCTATATTTGAAAAAATTGAAAATGGACTATTTTAATAAAGTTGTGTTTAAAATAGAGGAATTCACAAAAGTACACCATTTTATCCCTTCCTTCACAAAACTAAACCTAATTCAATATTTTTACATAATTACACATTTTCAAAATTTTAAAAGCTTGATTTACCCTTTAAAAAATCACCAAAATTAAAAAAAATCAATTAGATTCGCTAATTAGTGTTTATGGTATAGTATTAAGGGGGTATGATTGTGTGGGTAGGATTTATTTGAATTTAATTTTTTGTGTTTAGGTGTAGTTTTGTGAAGTTATTTTGAAATGGTGTAGTTTTGTGAAATGTAATTCAAATAGTGTAGTTTTGTAATTCTCCCATTTTTTGGGTGTAATTTATTTCTTCATAATTAATAGTCTCTAAAACCTACTGATTTTTTAGTAAATGGGTACAGTAGATACTTTATTAAAGTAATAAATACTAATCTTTTGTTATGTAAATGGGTATAGTTTACTTGATTAAATATTTTTTATATAATATGTATATATTTATAAATTTAAACTCAAAATATTTTTATATTTTTTAGATAATACGTTTATAGTTATAAATTTCAATTCCGCGTTTGGCCCAGGTCAAAAAATTTAGAGAAATTCACAAAACTACACCCTTTCAACCTCCATTCACAAAACTACACATAATTCAATATTTTCACAAATTTACACTCTTTCAAAATTTTAAAAGTTTGATTTACCCTTTTAAAAATTACCAAAATTAAAATCTTTTCATTTGAGTTCGCTAATTAGTGTTTAGGATATAATATTAAGGGGGTAGGATTGTGTAGGTAGGGTTTATTTGGATTTAATTTTGAGTGTTTAGGTGTAGTTTTGTGAAGTAATTTTGAAATGGTGTAGTTTTGTGAAATGTAATTCAAATGGTGTATTTTTATAATTCTCCCAAAAATTTAGTATTGATTTAAATAAAAAAAATTATTATCTTTATAATATTAATTAAATATTGTAATTCTAATATTATTAATTTATAGAAATTTTAAGAGGAATTCACAAAAATACACCCTTTAAACCCTCTTTTCACAAAACTACACCTAATTTAATATTTTTACATATTTACACCCTTTCAAAATTATAAAAGCTTGATTTATCCTTAAAAAATTACCAAAATTAAAATCTTTTTATTTGGGTTCGCTAATTAGTGTTTAGGGTATAGTATTAAGGGGGTAGGTTTGTGAGGGTAGGGTTTATTTGGATTTAATTTTTAGTGTTTAGGTGTAGTTTTGTGAAGTAATTTTGAAATGGTGTACTTTGTAATACCCGATATAGTATTAAAGGGGTAGAATTGTGTGAGTAGGCTTAATTTGGATTTAATTTTTAAAATTTAGGTGTAGTTTTGTGAAGAAATTTTAAAAGATGTAGTTTTGTGAAATGAAATTCAAAAGGTGTAGTTTTGTAATCGTCCCAAATTTTAATTAGTCTGATTTTTTTTATGACAACTAATTACTCTGATTTTGTAGTAACTTTTGCTTTGTAAAAAACTAAAAAAAAATAAACCGCCTAAAAAATAAGGACGGATCTACCAAAAAAATCCCCAAATTTTTCACAGTCAAATCCCTAAAAAATTTTCGAAGAAAACACACACAGAGAGAAACCGCCATGACCTAAAAAAAACTCAAATCCCCTCTTAAAACCAAAAAATAACGGCGCTTTATAATCTTCCTCCTTCTTCTTCTTCTTCTTCTTCTTCTTCTTCTTCTTCTTCCTCCTTCTTCTTCCATGGCGGAGAATCAGAACACGGCGAGAATGACGAGAGCGACGGCGAAACGAAAAGCAACAATGGCGGAAGAAGCAGGACCAGTTCGTAAAAAGAGAGTCGTCCTCGGCGATCTCACGAATCTATCATCAAATGTCATTGTTCTATCGAAACCCAATCAGGAAACAGAAACCCATAAGCCCAAAATCCTCACTGTTAAGAAAGCTTCGATTCCTGAGACGAGCTTAGGGTTCGAATCTCGATGCGTTGATCCTCAGATTTGTGAGCCTTACGTTAGCGATATATGTTCGTATCTACGCGAAATTGAGGTAAGAAAACAAACATTTTGATTTGGATCCTTTTTAGTTTTTTTTTTTGTATAAGTGTGGCTGCTTCATAGATTTGCTGTAGAAGGCTTCATAGAGAGTTTTTGCATAAGTGTGACTAAGTTTTGAGTTTTGGGCTTTAGTGTTTTGTGGGTATTGAGAGTGATGATTAGTTTAGTTAGATTATTGTCGGTATCGATTTTGTTGTGAATAGCTTGAGGGATTTGAAATTGGTACTAGTTGTAGTCATGGGTTCTGTTAAAGTTTTGGTTTTGTGTTCACAACTTTGCTCTTGTGAGACTGATGATTAGTTCGATTTAGTGTCGATTTTGTTGTGAATAGCTTGAGGGATTTGGAATTGATATTATTGTAATAATGGGTTCTATTCAAGTTTTGATTTTGTGCTCACAATTTGCTCTTACGAGACTGATGATTAACTCCGATTTTGTTGTGAATAGCTTGAGGGATTTTATATTGGTACTAGTTGTAATCATGGGTTCTATCCAAGTTTTGAGTTTGATTCATATTTTGGTCTGAAGCGATTGATGATTAATTCGATTTAGTATCGAATTTTGTTGTGAATAGCTTGAGAGATATCAAATTGGTATTATTTGTTATAATGGGTTTTGTTAAAGTTTTGATTTTGTATTCACAATTTGCTCTTTTGAGATTGATGATTAATTCGATTTAGTATCAGTTTTGTAGTGAATATCTCGAGAGATTTCAAATCTGTACTAGTTGTAATAATGGGTTCTACTAAAGTTTTGATTTTTGATTCACAACTTTGGTCTTATGAGACTGATGATTAATTCTGATTAAGGATCGATTTTGTTGTGTGTTTCAGGGGAAGCCAGAGCACAGGCCTTTACCTGATTATATCGAAAAAGTTCAGAACGATCTTACGCCTAACATGAGAGGTGTATTAGTGGACTGGTTAGTAGAAGTTGCCGAGGAATACAAACTCGTCTCAGACACACTTTATCTCACTGTCTCATACGTCGATAGATTCTTGTCCGCAAAGGCTATTAGCAGGCAAAAGCTTCAGCTTGTGGGAGTTTCCGCGATGCTTATTGCGTCGTAAGCATTCTTATTATTCTTGTTTTGATTTATCGTTTTTAAAGCTTCCTTTACACGGTTGGCTTACGGAGTTTTTCGTATTAAAAAAGTAGGAAATACGAAGAGATAAGTCCTCCTAAAGTTGAAGATTTTTGTTACATCACCGATAATACTTTCACGAAACAAGATGTTGTGTCGATGGAAGCGGATATACTTCTCGCCCTGCAGTTCGAATTAGGATGTCCTACCATTAAAACATTTCTAAGGTTTGATTGTAATGAAAATGAACCTGGATGTTCTATACTTACTTTCGACGGTATTGTCTGATTGTTTTGCCCTTTTTTGTCGCGTTTTTTTGCAGACGGTTCACAAGACTTGCACAAGAAGATTTCAAAGTAAGCTCAAAACAAATCTGCTCTCTTGTATAGTTTCAGACTGTGTCGGTTTTTTTAAATCTTCTAATTTCTTCCCATACCGTCTTTGTCAGGAGTCGCATTTGCAAGTAGAGTTCCTATGTTGCTACTTATCAGAATTGAGTATGTTAGATTACAGCTGTGTGAAGTTTTTGCCGTCTCTTGTGGCTTCTTCGGCTGTTTTTCTTGCCCGGTTCATTATCTGCCCAAACCAACATCCTTGGGTAAGCAATTAGAGCCGTCGATATCTTCCTTTTACAGAAACTTTTAGTGTATCCTTTAATCTCTCTTTTGTTGACAGAGTCAAATGTTAGAAGAATACACAAAGTACAAAGCGGCGGATCTGCAGCAATGTGTAAGAATCATACATGACTTGTACTTAAGCAGACGAGGAAACGGTTTAGATGCTGTTAGAAGCAAATACAAACACCATAAGGTAAAAAAACATATAACATGTAAACTTGTGATTATGTAGACATAAAACATAGTTTTTAGATTGTTAATGATATGATTGTGTTGGTTACACAGTACAAATGGGTCGCGACAATGCCGGTTTCGCCTGAGTTGCCTATTACTTTCTTTGAAGATGTTCCTATTAGAGAGAAAGTGTAAGAGATCTCTCTTTTTGTTTTGAAAAGCTTTATGTGTTGGAAATGTTGTTA
>OVAT01000160.1:0-12693 GCA_900406305.1 Cochlearia officinalis
ATGCTATGAAAATACATGCCTAAAACAGCTAAAATACACACTTATCAACTTCTACCCACTTGGAGACATAATCCACTGCGACAAGGATGTACTTGTTTTTTTGACATTGGGAATGGTCCCATGAAATCTATGCCCCACACCTCAACTTCCAAGATGAAATTTTGAGGCATCTCGTTTCTCTTGCCTATGTTTCCTTGTCGTTGGCATGAATCACACCTCGAGGAGAAGTTGTGCGTGTATTTGAACATTTTCCCCATAAAAATCAGCTTGTAATACCTTAGTCATTGTCTTAAACGTAGAAAAATGGTCGGCGTAGTTGGAACCGTGACAATGAAAAAGAATACCCTAGACTTCCTCTTCCGATATGCATCGTCTATAAATACCGTCGGCAAAATGCTGGTACAAGTATGGGTCATCCCAAAAGTAATGTCGTATGTCTCAAAAGAATTTATTCTTTTTCTAACCACCGAGATCATTAGGTACTAGGTATGCGGCGAGAAAATTGACAATGTCACGAAATCAAGGTTGTGGAGAGTCCTCGGATGGTACTTGCCTGGGTTGGTAGTTGTGGTCGTGTCTTATACCTATTGCGTAGACATTCTCCCTGGTAGGGAATCGTTTATAGGCAAAGATGAGTCCACTCGAGGCCTGAATAGATGATATGACCCACCATTCTCTACACCCCTTTTTCCTTGATCTCTAGGTCAAATTTTTGAAGGAGAAGGATCCACCGTAGAAGCCGCGGTTTGGCATCTTTTTCAATAATAAATATAGAAGCGCAACATGATCAGTGGGGACAATGACCTTAGAACCAACCAAGTAGGAACATAACTTCTCAAAGGCGAAACGATGGCAAGTGACTCCTTCTCAGTTGTTGCATAGTTGCATTGTGCATCGTTTAGGGTCCTACTTGCATAGTAGATGACATAGAGCTGTTTGTCCTTCCGTTGTCCGAGTAATGCACCTACTACGTAATCATTGATATCACACCTCACCTCAAAAGACAATTCCCAATTCGGAGGTTGTACAATCGGGGCTGAGACCAAAGCGTTCTTTATGTGTAAGATAGAAAACAAACAATCTTTATAAAAAAAAACTTGACATATTTACAAAGAAGTTGAGTAAGAGGTCGGACGATTTTTGAAAAGTCTTTGATAAAACGTCGGTAAAAGCATGTGTGACCAAGGAAACTCCTTATCCCTTTTACGGAATCTGGTGGTTGAAGAGCTTGCATCACTTCGACATTGGCTTTGTCTACCTCATTACCCTTTTATGAAATTATGTGCCCTAGCACTATTCCATCTTTCACCATCAAGTGGCACTTTTCCCAATTAAGCACCAAGTGTTTCTCCTACCACCGTTAGAGCGCCCTGCAAAGATTAGTAAGACATGAGGAGAAGGATGGTTCATAGACAGTAAAATCGTCCATGAACACCTCCAAGATATCCTCAGTTAGATCGGTAAAAGGTAGCAGGGGCGTTGCATAGGCCAAATAGCATTCGTCGATAGGCAAAGCTGCCATAAGGACATGTGAACGTCGTCTTCTCATGGTCATCTGGGTGGATTGGAATCTGAAAGAAACTTGAATAACTATCTAAGAAACAGTAATAAGGGTGATTAGCTAATATTTCGAGCATTTGATCAATGAATGGTAAAGGGAAGTGATCCTTTCTAGTTGATGCATTCAACTTTCGGTAATCATTACACTTTCTCTGACCAGTAACAATTCTAGTTGGGATGGGCTCATTCTTATCATTCTTAACTACAATTACTCCCCCTTTCTTTGGCACAACGTTAACCGGACTAACCCAAGTACTATCCGAAATTGCATAGATGATACCCGCTTCTAGAAGTTTCATTATCTCTTTCTTAACGACATCTTGTAGATTAGGGTTTAACCTTCTCTGATGTTCAATAGATTTCATTGATTCATCTTCTAGATGTATCCTATGCATGCATAAATACAGTGAAATACATGTTATATCATCTAATGAATAACCTAATGTCTTACGATATTTCTTAAGTTTACAAAGGAGTAAGGTCGTCTATACATTGTTTAATTCAGCGTTGATTATAACTGTGTATGTCGAATTTGGTCCTAGATACGCGTATCTTAGCCCAATAGGAAGTGGTTTGAGTTCGAGTTTTGGGGCTTTCAGCTCGTCCCAAAAATCATCTCGTCGACTGATCGATCGATATGGGAGGTCGATTGGCTGTTTGATTGATCGATCGATCGTTCGGACCTGTTGATCGATTGATGATGCAAAAAAATTACAGAGAGTTTCATCGATCAATCTGTGCGTAGAGTTGGTCGATGTGGAGGCCGATCGATCGTTCGGTGGATCCGATCGACCCATTGACGTTGCTACGACATTTTCATATCATGTTTCGTGATTTTCCAAAGAGGTCACCGAAACAATCCTTCATCTGGAGTTTAGAATTTGAGTGAAACTTGATATTTTGCCGTCAAGGAACCATTGCTCGGTTACGGCTCTCATAAGTGCAATCTCTAACGGATCTTAGATGAACATCTCATCCGTGATACCAGCGACGGATTCATCGATTGCTTCAAACAAAAAAACTTTGTCCATTCACTTCGGTCTTCGGATGATCTTTTCGATGTTAAACTTCATGATTATTTCACCAAAGTGGCGATCAATCTTTCCCTTTTTAACATCGATCACCGCTCCGAAAATGGCTAAGAAAGGTCTTTCTAAGATAAGTGGGTCTTTAGGTTCTTCACCAAAAAGTCGAGTACAACGAAATCAGCCGAAATGTACCTATTACCAATTTTCACGGGTAAATTATCGAGAACTCCAACCGGATATATCATTGAGCGATGGGATAAGAATAGAGATATCTTGGTATCCTTGAAATCAGTCATGCCTAGGCGTTTAGCCACAGAGAAAGGTATGAGGTTTACACTAGATCCGAGATCGCATAGAGATCTTGCAAAGGTGATGGAGCCTATTTGAACAACTAGGACGAAACAACCCGGATCTCCTAATTTCTTTGGAATTGCTTGGTGAAACATGGAGTTGCCCGAGAGATCATCATAACACCTTCTTCAAGGGTGATTTTGTTAGTCATCATGCTCTTCAAGTACTTCCTCAGAATGTGAACCATTTGACATGCCTCGATGAAAGATAGTCTCACCGTTAACTCGCTAACAATCTGCTTGCACTTCGCATCTTTGAGTTCTTTTCAAGATTTCTTAGGGCGCAGAATATGGAACCTTAGGTATGTGAACTCCCAGGTTTCTGAAATCTCATCAGCTTGTTCGTCACGAACACCTACATCAGCTTGTTCGTCACGAACACCTACATCAGCTTTGTACTCGTGCAATTGGGAGGATTCAAATCCTCGAGATTGGTAACTTTCAGTGGAGGAGACACAACATGTTTTCCACTACGCACGATGATTGCGTTGATAAATTCTTGGTTCTTAGGGTTTTGCTCGAGTTTCCCAAGGAGTTGCCCGTTTGGTCTCCTTACCCCTTCAGCAGTTTGCGCAACTTAAAATTCTAGCTTCTTAACATGTATTGAGAGAGACTCAAATTTGTTGGTAAGGTAATTGTATCGATCAAGGAGATCTTTACTACCTTATTGTTGGCTGGAAAAAATTTGTTGCATCATAACTTCCATCTTGTTCTCTTGAGGAGCGGCGTGTTGGAAGTTTCTCTATTTCTGAACATTACTCGTGTTTTGAAAATTTATCCGATCCTGAGGGTTGTTGGGGAAGCTTTTTTGGTAATTTCCATTACCCGAGCCTTGTACGAAATTCCTTCCTGAAAAATTATTTGCGCCAGAGTTTTGCGCCAGAGTTTTGCGCGTACACTTTTCCTGGGAAGTTGTTTGTATCGGAGTTGTGGACGTTCTGGCCATTCTGGATGTTTTGGCAGTTCTGGATGTTAGTTCTTCCTTGGGTTGGGTATTTCTAAAAGTGAGGGTTCTCAAGTTGTTGTTGCGATAAAACAGGTTGTTGTTTCTATCCATCGGGTTCCCTTGTCCTCCGATGAAGTTCACATCCTCTTGTCCCTCGTCATCATCCTCATCATACAACCTATCGTCATTCTCGAAAACTTCCTCGCAAGGGTTTACACCGCACTTATCCTTTAAAATTTGTTGCATCATGCTTGTAAGCTCGTGGATCTCGGAGTTGTCCTTGGTGCTTGTGGATTTGAGATTCTTATCGTACTCACGACATGTGTTGGTGTTGCTCACTGTGAGGTTCTCAATAAGTTCACTAGATTCTTCCTATGTCTTAGTCATGAGATCTCCATTACTTACGGTGTGTAGAGATAAACTATACGTCGCATCAATACCTCGGTAGAAAGTCTTGATCAGATGGGTCTTAGTGAAACCGTGATGTGGAAAATCTCTAATACAATCCTTGAAGCGTTCCAATGCTTTGTAGAAAGATTCTATTGGGCCTTGACGGAACGATGAAATCTTTTTCCTAAGAGTGTTGGCTTTCGATTTCGTGAAGAAGTGTGCGAGAAACTATCATTTGTACTCATCCCATGTGTGGATAGAATCAGGAGGGAGAGATTTCATCCATTGATAAGCTTTATCAGCTAAGGAGAATGTAAATAACTTGCACATGAACCAATCTCTGGAGACTCCATTGATTCTAGTTGTGTTACATATGTCCTCAAAGCTTTCGATGTGATCCATCGGGTGTTCTTGAGGTAACCCGTGAAATGACTTTTGTTTCACCAAGTGGATAATCTGGGACTTAATCTCATAGTCTTGTCTTTGATTTCTAGCGGGTTGAACATGATTACGGTCTTGAAAAAAACATCAGAGCCATCAACTTCTGGCATGGTTGTCCCTCTTTGGACTTGGTTGTTATGTTGAGCTTGGACTGCCATAAAATCAACTATTTGTTGTCGCATCTGTGTGATCTCAGATTTTGGTAAGCCTGTTGGTTTTTCCCATCGGCTTTTCCATCGCCGACATCAATCGGATGACCATTAGCATCGAGTCGATGATCGTTATCCATGTCGATATCTTTTCCTCTATTCCGACGATTGGTACGTTCGATTCTTGCTAATTTGGCGTTGTCAAAAGCGTGAAGGTTGTGAGCTTCTTCGCTTTTTATTTGCATTCACCTGAAATAAACAAAAAGATTGTAAGTAAAAAAAATAAAGAAAAACTTAGACTAAAATTAAATCTAATTATTGAAGGTAACGCAATTGGTCCCAGTAACGGCCCCAAAAACTTGATACTCAGAGTTTTAACCCTAAATAAACTACTGCAAGTGCACATCAATTCGTGTAGTATTTAGGGATCGAATCCACAGAAAACAATGGTTATACTACAGTATAAAGCTAAGAGTCACAAGAAAGTTTTTTGTAAAGTTGTTTAAGTAAATAGTAACAAAAAGCAATTAACGGATTGTATTCAATTAATTGAAAGCATCAGGCGTTAGAATTAATAGCAGAAATTAGTTATCACTAGACAAATATATTTTTGGGAAACAATTAAAACCGTTCTTAAACTCAAATCTTGATATATAGATTGAACCCTATCGGGCATATCAATCCATATACTAACAAGTATGAAAACTAAAATGTCGTTTGTGTTCAATAAATCTTAGCTTGCAATTCGTATAAGTTTGATTTGTTAACAAAACGCAATAAATAGGTATAAATAGGGTATTTGGCGTCCTAGGGGTAAATATGGGAATCCCATCTTCAAAAGGAATATGATTTCATTTTATTTGTGATGTTTTCCCTTTTCTGCGAAGATTCAATCGATCACAATCGATCGATCGACCTGACGATCGACCAATTCAACAGTCGATTGGTTGATCAATCTCTCAGTGATTTTCTCGCAAGTTTGATCGATCGATCGACATGGCCATCGATCGATATCTTTGTGAATATCCCGCAACTCTGATCGATCGATCGACATGGCCATTGATCGATATGGCCTCTTTTTCCCAAATCAATGCAATTTAACCTTGACCTGCCTTGCTAACTCCTCTAACCTCTTTGAACGAATTATACTTTTTTATAACCTGAAATGACTCTAATATTCGATTGTGTGGGCTAAAACACAGATTAAAACACTAAAATAGCCACACATCAATCGGTTGATCTTCTGTCAGAGTGGCTCTAGATATGCGCATACTTCTTTTGCTCGGCAGATTGACCTGTCGTCGCTAAAACTAACATAACTTTTGATCTAACTGTTGGAATAATCTCAAACCACCGCCAAATCAAAGCTAACACTTGTGGATATTGCTTGGTCAAATATCATAAAGATCCATCGGTTGACACTCCTTTAATCAACGTCACAATATTCCACATATTCTTGGTTCCGATCTTCATATATAATATTTGCTCCAAAATACACTATTATTCGCCAAATCAACCATTGACTTGTAAAAACTCTAAAAGAGATAAAAAAAATACTCTAAAAACACATTTTGACTCGATATAAGACTCAATTGCGTGGCAAAACACTAAGGTTAAAACACTAAAATCGCCTCCCATCAACTCCCCCAGACTTGGTCTTTTTTTTTGTTTTCAAACAAAACAATGCACTAAGTGAGTGAAAGAGGTTTTTGAAAACTCTGAATACTTGTATCATCACTATATCTTATCTTTTCCAGAATAACCCATAAACCACATAAGACAAACACCAGCTTTGAACATTCAATGCACTAATCGATCACTAGACACAAGTCTTACCTTTCAGGTTTCCTAAGAACTAAGAATATACTCTTCTGGTTCCTTTCCTCTCTTTTTTCTCGGTTCCTCAAGGTCGAATATCTCCCTAACTTTCTCTAGAGTGTAATTTGTATTTTTTTATTCGACCATGACTTTTCCCTTTGTTTTTTTCTTAGAAGGGTGGCGCTTCATGGTTTTTGTTTCCACGAATTCGAAAGAACACGAGTTTACATTTCACTTCCGTATTCGCTTATTTTCAACCAAAATTCACGACTTTTTTCAAATATGTATCCTCTTTTTTAGAAGGGAAGAGAGAGGGGAACCATACAACACATAGATGTGTTATATGACCTGAAAGGAAACCGTATCTCAAAACCCAAAGTGAGAAAATTAGTCAAGATTAACAATTCTACTATGGTGAAGTCAAAATCATTTAACCGAAAAATTACGAGTAAAAGGGACTTTCCTGCCGAACAGGTGCTATGTCATGGGGTTTATGAAATCTCCTGGTCCTTAGCTTTGTTATCAAATGGTCCTTAACGTTAGTTTGGTTAGTCAAGAACAAGATCATAATGCACATCATATTCAGTTTTGAAAACGGGTTTTGACTTGATTGGGACTAAAAGAGAAAACTAAAACAAAGAAAACAAAACTCGATTAGTAACGGATGAAACCCTCCCCCACAGCTACTTTAAACCGTCTGAGTTTATAAATAAGTTAAGAAAAATGGTGAAAATAGCATATGGAATAGGAATAGAAGACTTACCTTGATAATGAATTTTTTTCGTGCCAAATTTGTGCAGTTTTGCGGACTGAAAAACAATCGACTGTACACCCAGGGATCGTTCGATCTGACCTCGATCGGTCTATCTCAAACTAGATCGATCAATCCCTTGCACAATTTTTCACAGTGCCAATTTCGTGCAGTTTTTTTTGTTCACACGAATTTTTCACGGATCGCCTTTAGGAAAACTTAACACAAAATCCTAAAATAAAACTGAAAATAAAAGAAGTATATACACTTACCAGTGGTTTGCCTCCCACTAAGCGCTCATTTAACATCATTAGCTTGACTCTTGCTCCGAAATTAATCACAAGAATCAAATGGTTGAGTCAATGCACCTTTGGTCCTTTGCCTCTTAATGCTACAATCAAAATATGCTAAAGAACATACAATTGTGCATAGCAAAAGTACACAATTCACATCAAATGTTATTACTACAATAATAGTATATATCATGAAATCTACCTTGATGACGATCAAACGCATTTAATGGACATATAAAGTCAACCTCGGGTTTAAATGAATTTCTGAAAATAAAGTTAACTTCATCTCCATCAATCTCATAAAACACATTGTCTTCATCTCTAGAGTCAATCTTTACCTTAGGGCGATCAATCTCATTCAAGAGTTTATATAAATTAAACACATCCTTTAGGCAATATTTATCAAAAAGAGATTTAGATTCCTCAAGAATTGAAAACTTAGATTCAAGATCATCAACATCTAAAGCACGTAGATAATTAATAACACAACATATTTCATGAAAATCTTTAGCAAGTTTTTCTACTCCTAAAGCATCTAGACTTTGTGTCTCACATATTAAATCATAGCATTCATCAATAAATATCGGAGTATGCAAACTAGAAGGTATATCATCGATACAAGGCATGTGATAATAATGAAAATTAGAGGACCATTCAAGTGTATCTTTTGGTTGGGTTGGTGGAACCCAATATACTACTTCTTTGAGATTTCGAGCTACCATGATCTCAAGAAATGTGAGCTCCCTTCCTTTAAGTTATGCCCGATGTGAGATAAGATTTATCTGAATCATAATCGCTAGGTCTTTCCTTTTTATGGTTGGATTTTCTTTGCAAAGCTCTTCTAACGTCATTAGTTGTCGGGTGTAAGCACGTTCTCATCAAAGGGTGGTTCCACATACGGCTCATCGTCATCTTTTTCTGGCAAATCATTGTAATCAATGGCCATAACCTACAATAAAAAGAAAAAAAAACTAAATAAAAAAAATTAAAAGTTTAGACTAAATCCAAATCTAATTATTGAAGGTAACAAAATTGGTCCCCGACAACTGTGCCAAAAACTTGGTACTAAGAGGTTTTAACCCTAAATATGATTCAATGCAAGTGCACAACTAATCGTGTAATACATAATGATCGAATCCACAAAGACCAATGGTTACGCTACTTTCCTTAGATTCAAATAAAGCTAAGCGACACAGGAAAGTTTGTTTGTAATGGTGACAACAAAATAATAAAAGACTAATTAAGCAAACGGTTTAAAACAATATATTAAAAACGTCAGTCACAAGGATTAATCTCAAGAAATTTTTATCACTAAATAGATATATGATAGAGAGTAATTAAACACCGTTCTTAAACTCATATCACAAAATATAGATTGACCCCCTCTCGGGCGTATCATGTCCTATGCTAACAGGTATGAAAACTAAACTCTCGTTTGTGTTCAATAAATCTTCGCATGCAGTTCGTCCAAGTCTGATATGTTCACGAAATGCAATAACATATACTATCGCAAGCTAAGGACGTTTTGCTCATCTAGTTCTATCAGGTTTCTAAACCAACTCTCGTTGCGTCTAATAACCTAAAATCATGAACTATAATTCATCAATCAAGTTCAAGCAATGCGAACAACCTATATGAATAACTCTAAGATAAATTCCCTATCTATCAATCTAATTTAGTAATTCCTAATTTCTTTTGAAACATGAAACCTAACAATGAAACTACTAAGACATTCTCATATCAAAGCAATAAAGAGATGGAATAAATTGCATAAAACCAATATAATAAAATAAAGAGGTTTAGAAATCTTCTACGTAAGGTTAGAGATTCGTCTCCTAGAGAAACAACAAAAAGTATAAAAGTGTAAAGAAAGCAGTGTGAAAGCGTAGCCTAAATAATGGCTAAAAGTAGGTATTAAGAAGGTGTTGGTCGTTTTGGGCCGAATATGGTGAATTTGGGCCGAAACTTGAAGATTATAAGACAACTTTTCGTCCAGAGTGGAGATCGGTAGATCCGCAAAGTGGATCGGTCGATCTTCTATCAGAGCGTCTCCAGATCTACGCATACTTCTTTTGCTCAAGATATTGACTTGTCGTCGCTAATACTGATATAACTTTTTATCTAACCGTTGTAATCATCTAAAACNTAATCATCTAAAACCATTGTAAAATCAAACCAAACACTTGTGGCTATCTCTTGGTAAAATTTCATGTAGATCCATCGGTTGACACTCCTTTAACGAATATCACAATATTCCGCATATGTTTGATTATGATCTTCATATATCCATATATGCTCCAAAATACACTATTATTTGCCAAATTAACCATTGGCCTGTAAAAACTCTAAAAGAGATAAAAAAGATTCTAAAAACACGTTTTGACTCGATAAAAAACTCGATTGTGTGGCGAAACACTAAGGTTAAAACACTAAAATCGTCTCACATCAGTATGCTCAACAAGTGCTTTATAAGTTGTCATTCTAAAACTAAAAGAGCGTAAGGTAATGAATAATGGTGACGCAAATTTTAAGAAGATGTGTAGTTCATCTTTTTCGACTAAAGCAATCATATTTTTTTGGTGTCCGGAAGCGACGAAGAGGAGAGTGAAGGAGAGGAGCAAGCTTATAAGTCATATAAAGAAGCCGCAAGGGTTGAGAAATATGTAGCTTATTTCGTCGATGAAGAAGCTGATGAGTATGCTTCACTAGTAGGATCAGATGATGATGGAGAGAGTTATGTGAGATACGTAAGAGGAAGTGTTGAGCTGAAGTTAAGGCGAGTGGTTTATAGTTTAGCCAATTTCAAAAAATCCATAGTATATTATTTGTTAAAGGAAGGATGGAATGTGTAGTATGTGCGTTGGGGGAAAGAGAAGTCTAAACTCAAATTTGTTGCAAATGGGGAGTCTCCTTGTCGATGGAGAATTTTATTGTTCTTATGTAGAACCATATGAAAGATGGATGGTGGGTATAACAAGATATTGACCAGAGATGTTATTGCTTCCTTAGTTGTACATTCAATGTAGCAGCGTTGGAATTTGATTGCATCTATTGCATTAATATTATTTTGTATAGGACTTACTTAATGCTTTAGCTCAATTTCTCCCCAATGTTGAGCATAGGATGTGTGCAAGACACATTTATGCTAACATAAAGAAAGCTCATCCTAACAGAGCTGATATGAAAGGTTTATTTTTGAAAGTGGCAAAGAGCTATACCATGGCAGATTACAACCTTAATGTGGAAGCAGTGAAGACTTATGATGTTGTAGTTTATGAGTCAATGATGTTGAAGAATACAAAGAACTACAACCTTGCTTTCTTCGGCTGTACATTAACTTGTGATCAAGTAAGTAACAACATCTCTAAAGCTTATAATAGTGTCATTGATCCAGCACGGCTTATGCCTTTGTTTGAAATGTTGGAAACCCACGTTTTATGCAACATGAGTGCTTATAAGTGTTTCAATAATCTTTATACAAGATTCACGAACTTACGAAACATCTAACAACTTGTTTTCTATGACTCAAACCCAAGTTTCATACAATATGAATAGTTATAAGTGTCTCAATGATCTTTTACAAGTTTCACGAACTTTCGAAACATCTAACAACTTGCTTTCTATAACTCAAACCCAAGTTTTATGAATACAAGTGCTTATAAGTGGCTCAGTGATATTTGTACAAGTTTCACGAACTTATGAAACATCTAACAACACATTTTCTAGGATTCTAAACCAATTTTTATGCAATATGAGTGCTTATAAGTGTCTCATTGATCTTTGTACAAGATTCACGAACTTATGAAATATCTAACAACGTATATTTTGAGAATTGTTGCCTACGTTCTCTTGAATACAAAATTCTAAGTGTTCGGATTTAGGATCCACAATAATTATTATTTTTGAAGATTTTAAGTATTTTAAATTTAGTTAAATTTATTGAAATAAATAATAAAAACTTCTATAAAAGTGAAACAATAAACTTATAAAAACTTTTTTATTTTACTAGAAAATTGTCCGCGCTACGTGCGGGATTGGTATTTTAATTGGTTACTAAATTAGTTGTTGAGCTCTTGAAAATAATTTTGTTTGTTTGTAAAATATATATTAGTCAAACAAATCAAGTCATTCATGTTTCAAAAGAAATTATTTGACAACCGAATCAAGTCATTCATTCTAAGTACACCAATTCCCTAAGATAAATTCCCTATCTATCAATCTAACGAATCATGTCATTCATTCTAAGTACACCAATTGTTTTAGTCAAAACCTCATAATCTCATTGTTAGTCCATAAGCAATAATTTTAATTTAACTTTCACCTTTGTTTGTGTACTTCTTCAAGTCTCACTGTCTCAGTCTCCTCTTTAACCTTGTTTGGATTGACGTTAGCCACCTTGATTGAAGCTCTGTGGTGGATGCATTGGAGCTTGCACTTTTATACCCATATGTGGAGATATGAATCCGTTGTATTTCTCCTCATTAACGATTAAGGTTATGGAACAGTTTAATGTCGGAAAGACCGCAAGCGGTTGCGCAGAAGAAGATGAAACGTTAGACTAAGGCCTGATAATGGGCTTTAAGAGATTTGATTTTTTGGATTTCATTTATTTTTTAAACTTAGCTGGCATGTCAAGTATTTGAAGCTCTTGTTTTGGTGACGCGGACACTCTCTTGAACTCCAAACTTGTCCTTTTATTAGTATAAACTAGGGGAAAACCCGCGCGATGCGCGGGTGTGGATATTATATGGGTTTCTCCGTAGTTTGAAACCATACGACGCTATAAAGGATAACATATCGTTATCATCTAGTGTTTGCTAGGAAAACGCCGCACCTATGGTTGATTCTTATAACACAAAGGAGAAAACACGACATGATGTCAACAAACAAATGTACAAACAAGGCAAGGGAAGATCAATAACCACATGTGAGAATCTGCCGAAGACCAAACCTGGAACTCAACAAAC
>OVAT01000161.1:0-13515 GCA_900406305.1 Cochlearia officinalis
TTTTTTTCTTTTTTTACTAACCTTTACTTCTTTATATGATTGCTTCGTTTCTCTATGCATCTACTCTTGCAGCTTACTGTTTTGTTAAGTACAAAAAGTCAGAAGAGGGTTATGCCGCTATTTCAGCTTTAACTGATCAGTATACCTTTCCTGGGGTTGTTCCTAGCTTCTATATTTTCTTCTAACCATTTCCTTGTGAGATTCTTTTCAAAGTTTCATTTTCATTATTTCAGGAGACTGCTCCTGTCAAGGTCAGATTTGCCGATGCAGACCGAGAACGAGAACGGATCTGTAAGCATAAAATTATACTGTATGAATATTTGTTACTTTTGAAACCAAAACCATGTTCTACCTTTGCTAATATATGATTTCTTATGCCTTTGAATACTTCTCTGTCTCTCCCTTTTCTTAGTTCACAAGAGCAAGTTTTCACGAGTTTCTGAGTATGAAAGTTGCTCTCTACTTTTTCTCATATGTGTATTCTCTGTTTATCTGGACTTTAGGTTTATCAACAGGGCAACTTCCAGATAAATTATATGTTAGATGCCTCAACAAACAAACAACTAAGATGGAAGTCCATGAGGTATGGTGAGAGTCCTTTTACGTTAAATTTTCAGTTATAGTTAAATTTCATACTTTGACATATTCTCCCTGGCTCCATTTGATGTGAATAAATTCTCAGAGTTTCCCCTTCCCAGGTATTTTCTAGGTTCGGAGTCATTGAAGACATTTATATGGCACTAGACGACATGAAAATTAGTCGTGGTATGTTTGTTTCCCTGCATATTTGGCGCTTGACTTTGAATTTTGATTCCTTCGCACACCCTAGTTTGAGCTGTTCAGATTTAGTTTCTTCTCCAGTAAAATCTGATTACTTTATATGCCCCAAAAACTTGTTGTAAAACTTCCAGATTTCCCTTAGTAACCGAAGATAATTTCACTTAGTAACTGTTGTCCTATGACAGTTAGAAAAGTATCACTGTAGTATCTTGTTAGTTTTATACTTTTAATCTTTTTCCAAGTTTAGCTTAATGTGATGTTCTGGATGATTATAACTAACTATTTTGCTCTCTGCAGGGTATGCATTTGTTCAGTTTTCTTGTAGGGAGATGGCATTAGCAGCAATCAAAGGTTTAAGTGGAGTCTTTACCATGCGGGTAGTTCAGATTGTTTCATGCTTGTATCTCAGTGCAACAGTATTTATTTATTTGACGTTCGCTGTTTTTCATGACTTCCAGTATTTATGTCTTCTTATCAGGGTTCTGATCAGCCTCTGACTGTTAGATTTGCAGATCCTAAGAAACCCCGTCTTGGGGAACTAAGGTTTTATGGAACTGAATAATGATAGCTGTTATGTATATATCTCATTCCATCTCAACATTTTTGGATTTTTATGGTCTACAGGTCTACCTTTAATGCTCCACCTGTAATGCAACAATGGGACTCAAATTGGCACCCACAACCATATCCTCAATGGGGAAACAAAGACCCAAGAGTGGTTCAGCATCATGATTCTGCTTCACAACCGAATCACTTCCCGCAGCAAAATGCTCAAGGGGTATCCGAAGTTCATAGATCGCTACATAAATCTGAGTCTGCCAGCGTGGAGGTAGTCTTTCATGAATCTCTTATATAAATCTGCTTGATCTCATATATGTTACTTCATTTCTGAAGGCTGGAGGTGATGGTCAGAAGATCTCTAGTCATTCAAATGGATCACCTGAAGACCAAAATACAGAGAGCACTGAGTGTGACTGGAGTGAACACACTTGTCCTGAAGGGAACAAGTATTACTTCCACTGTGTCACTTTTGAAAGCACGGTAATACTTTTCCCCCTTTTATCGTGTATTCTACTGAAGCCATTGTATAGTTAGACTCACTATGTGGATGCATGCACACCCAGTGGGAGAAACCTGAGGAGTATTCCTTGTTTGAGAGATGGATGGATCAAAAACTTGTATCACCAAATGAGAGAGCCAAGGGGGCAACTGAAAACAGCAGCGAGCAAGTTCAGCAGTCTCACCAATTTCAACATACTGAACTCCAACAACAGTCTTTATCCACAAAAGGTTAGATATAGTTTACTAGAATGAGGAGAACAATCTAGTAACAAGTGTGGCTGCTGTCGAAACAAGCTGTTCATAAAATAGTCTCTCAGGTAATGAAAGAAGCGTTGATTCTCTTTATCATCTCACGTGGTGTGGTCTTACCATATCCTAATTTGCATTACTCTGATCATTTTGGTAAATATTTCATATCATTACTTGCGAGTTTCTTGTTGGAGTCCAATAGAAAATATGTAATGGAAGTGGCATAAGCTTTACATAAGATTATATGTTCTGAGTAGATTAGAAAGCTTAAGATCTTGTTGGAGCAACAAAGACACCAGTGATGTTTACATTTATCAAAAATGTTTTATTGGTCTTTGAGCAATAAATGAATGTTACAACAACTCCTAGTGTAATTTCTTACATACATTGTTATTATTAAAGCAATCAGTTATCCCAACCAGATCTCCTTTTCCTCTCCCTTGGTCGATCTTGAGAACTGCAAATATCAAAATTGGGAAACCAGTCAACACTTATTTAGTTACATCCAAACATAACAACCTTACTAGAATAACATTTGAAATCCAAGAACACAAACCTCTGTGGATTCTTTTGACTTGTGGAGTTATGTAATGAATCGTTATGAGTAGTTGCTGCTACTGGTGGAGTTTGACTCTGAGTTCTTCTACCCATGTCCCCGCCAATGGTTCCACCTGAAACAAATCCCACAAGGGATGGTCTCTTGTTCGGGTATCCTTGGTTTTGTGGGTTTGATGGCGTAGCTGCCACAAAACTATTCTTGAATTTAGCCATTACTCCCGTTCTCACGGCATTGATTGCCCCGCTTCTGCTTGGTGCAGCTTGAGACGGTGTCCCACTTGATTCTGAATTAAATCCAATACCAAGACCAAAATCAACTCCTCTTACTCCTCTATTTCCACTTCCTCCTCCTCCTCCACCTCGTCCTCCACCTTTCTTTCCACCTGCACAACAAAAGATTTATAAATCATGCACGCGTTTTTGGATAAATAATGGATTCCCTCAGTTAAAAACGCATATGCAAAAATAAAACGTCGATGCCAGTTTTTTCCCTTTCCGATTCAATTCTAATGAAAGTTTCTATTTGCACTACAGTATGATACTTGAATAGAAGCTAAACTATGCTTACCTCCTTTTCTTCCGTCACGCTTGGACTTGAACCGTCCATCCTATTTGATAGGCAAAGGTAAATTTCACTCAATAATCATGTTTATTTAATGCAAAAAATGAAACTAGAGTGACGGAAATGAGCTATCATATTAGCATGAACAGAAGGTACTAGAACGTAAAATACAGAATGAAGAGAAGTTGTTATTACCTTCATGGCGAGATCCATGAGTTCTGGAGGCACATTCTGACCAGCTGTCACAAGACTGTTTACCAATTCACCAGCAAATCTAGCCTCTCTCTGTGTAACAAGTGTGTAGGCAACCCCGTCTTTGTCACCAGCACGGCCTGTTCTACCAATACGATGTACATGCATGTCCATTTCTTTTGCAATGTCGTAATTAACAACTGTCTTAAGCGATTTGATGTCAAGACCTCGGGCAGCAACATCGGTGGCAATCAGCACATGGTGGATTCCAGATTTGAACTTTTGCAAAGTTTCCATTCTCGATGACTGGTCTTTATCACCGTGTAGGGCAGCTACTTTAAAACCATTTAGTGTAAGCTGAGCTTCGATATCATCAACAGTGGCTTTTTTAGAAGCGAAAACCAATACGTCACCCTCATCAATCATTCCGGGTAGCTTCTCAAGTAGCCAAGGAAGTTTCTCAGCATCTGAAGGTATTACATTGACAACTTGTGTAATATCCTCATTGGCCATCCCAACTTCACCAACTGTGACTCTAATAGGATCTGAAAGGATTTCTCTTGCTAATTTTTCAACTTTCCAAGGCATAGTGGCTGAAAAGAGTAAAGTCTGGCGATCAGGACGAATCTGACCAACGATAGATCTTACTTGCGGCTCAAAACCGAGGTCAAACATCCGATCAGCCTCGTCAAGAACCAAATACGTTGCTCTCGTCATTGTCAAAGCCTTCATCTTCATCATGTCAATCAACCTTCCAGGAGTAGCAACAACAATCTCGCATCCTGCCTTGAGTTCCCTAAACTGTTCATGTTTAGACATTCCGCCATAGACAGCGGAGACACGTAGGCCATATGCTTTTGAAAACTTCTTGGCTTCAAGGAATATTTGGTGAGCCAGTTCTCTGGTTGGTGCACATATGACACCAATTGGACCTTCTTCTCTCTGAAGTTCCGGCTGATCCATGATGTGCACAATCATGGGAAGAACAAACGCTGCGGTCTTCCCTGAACCAGTTTTAGCAATACCAATAATATCACGACCGGATAGCACAACGGGCAAAGCCTGGCTCTGGATGGTAGTAGGTTTCTCGTAAGCTTGTTTTTTAATACAAGTCATGATTTGTGAGGAGAAGCCACAATCCTCAAAGGTCTTAACTGGACGAGGAACATCAAAACCGGACACACGAATCCCCAAACTCTTACGATAATCGGATGTTTCTTGTTCACTCATTCCTGGATGGATATATTAAGATATGGATAAGCTAAGCCAATCTAACACAGAAACTAAACTTGGATAATATGTTAAAAAGGAATATAGAGAGAGAGAGAGAGAGAGACTAACCAGAGATTGACTCAACTTGCTCGTAGAAGTCCTTGTTAATAGGTTCGTAATCTACGGAGCTGTGATCCAGAGCTGTGATTGGCTCAATCTTCCTTTTATCAACGACAATGGGATTATCATCGGAATCATAATCAAGCATACCAGCATCAACCGCCTTGGCTGCAGCATACACCTCTTCGTCGGAATTATAACCGGCGTTAAGGGCGTCGGCGGCTAGAGTGAGTCCCAGATCTCTCTTTGCCTTAAGGAAACTCTCTACATGATCGTAGTCGTCGTCATCATCGTCCTTGTACCTCTCTAGTTTCTGGTTTGGCTTGGGAGGTGGGGCTACCTTGATTTCCTCGTGAATGCCCTCCATAAACGCGTCCAGTGGATCGATCTCATCATCCTCTCCGCCTGTAGCAGCCGCCGAAGCAGAGGCACTAACCTCGATGTCTTCTTCAGGCTCATCGTTATCAATAAAATCAATGTTGTCAAGGTCGGCATCTTCGGAGTTATCTCCGCCGCGACGTTGAGATGTCTCGAAAGTGTATGTAGATTGCCTATTTATGCCGAATCCTTCAAGTCCAGACTTACGATTGGACATATTATTATTATAGAATTTGACCTTCTCTCTATGGCTCTCTGAACTAGTCTACTTAGATCGATAGAGAGAGAGAGCTAATAATAATAAGTAAGCTCTCAATTTAGGTTTTCGTGGGGGTTGGGTAAATCGGTGACGACAAGGAAGGAAGGAGACAACTTTAATATGTATAATAATTTTGGACCGGCCCAAAGNCTAATAATAATCAGTAAGCTCTCAATTTAGGTTTTCGTGGGGGTTGTGTAAATCGGTGACGACAAGGAAGGAAGGAAGGAGACAACTTTAATATGTATAATAATTTTGGACCGGCCCAAAGATATTTCAAGGGCCAAGTTTGGGCCTCTAACGTGCCAATAAAAGCACAAAGACGGAAAAGCTGCATGCGCTAACATGCGCACCGGCCAGTGTTAAATCAAAATTCAACGCAACGCAACGCAACGCAGCACAAGAGAAGAAAAAGGAAACGAACGAGCGAGAGGAGATAGTTTAACTGTTGAGAAAGTAGGAAACAAAAAGAAGAGTCGAGTCACATTCCGAGTCTACTCAACGAGTCGATATAGCGGTCGAAGAGGGAGGGAGGGAGGGAAGGAAGGAAGCAACAAAAAAAAACTGATAATAAAAAAAAGAAAAAGGGATCTTATTTATTTGTTTTGTGGGTTGTTGTCTAAATAGGCAAAAANAGTGTACCTTTTGTTAACATGCGCACCGGCGAGTGTTAAATCAAAATTCAACGCAACGCAGCACAAGAGAAGAAAAA
This sequence comes from Cochlearia officinalis, assembly GCA_900406305.1. NCBI lineage: Eukaryota > Viridiplantae > Streptophyta > Magnoliopsida > Brassicales > Brassicaceae > Cochlearia > Cochlearia officinalis. The sequence continues at coordinate 6,085 of OVAT01000161.1, forward strand.
GGAAACGAACGAGCGAGAGGAGATAGTTTAACTGTTGAGAAAGTAGGAAACAAAAAGAACGAGTCGAGTCACATTCCGAGTCTACTCAACGAGTCTATATAGCGGTCGAAGAGGGAGGGAGGGAGGGAAGGAAGCAACAAAAAAAAAAACTGATAATAAAAAAAAAGAAAAGGGATCTTATTTATTTGTTTTGTGGGTTGTTGTCTAAATAGGCAAAAAAAATGGCGAATGAAGAGGAGGGGATAATAAGTCTCTCCTTTCTTTACTACTTCTTCTACTACTTGTCCTCTTTTCTTTTTCCCAACTCTCTTCTCTATAACCCTAATTCTTCATCAAACTTTCAATTCTCTATTTTTTTTACTGTGAATTATACTTATTGGGTTTATCATTATTATCTTCAGAGCAATCGAGGTAACCTTCCTTGGTTTGTTTCTCTTGTGATGATACTTTCGTGATTATATTTTCGATTTTGATTCGATCGTTTAGTGTTGGTTTCAATTGGATCTGGGCGGGTTTTTCTATGATACCCTCAAGATCCTGTTTCTTTCTTATGTGTATTGCTTAATTGTAAGCTGATCTGTGTTCTAACTAAATTTTACATGATCTGCTTCTCAGCTTCACATCTTGTTGGATATATCTCAATTCATCACAATGGAAGATAATGGTGTTATGAATAATACTGTAAGGAAGAAACGTAGCCTTACTTGTCGTCGTCGTTCTCGCCCTGAGGGAGGATCCAATCTCATAGATAACTCCTTGAGCAAGATATCAAGTGATGATATTCCTGCTTTTGACACTAACCCTACAAGGAAAGAGTTTAGTCTTGTCCACTGTATCTCTAGGGCTGAATCTATCCCACATTCCCAAATACACTACAAACGTTCTACTGAAGGTTCCCTCGCTCCTGCCTCCTCTAAAAACACAAGTCGCAACTTGATCAATGTAAAGGGAACTCATTTCTGCGATTTAGAGGGTGAAAGGAAGAAAATGAAGATTAAGATTGGTGGTGTTAGTCGTGTGGTTCATACTAACGCTTCATCTCAAAAGTCTTCAAGCCCTGCCAAGGATACTACTCAGTCTAACAACTATTTGGAGGTGACTTTTCCTACTTTGATAGTATATCGACAAAGCTTAAGTTGTTAAATTGGTGCAACCATTGAGATTAATATAGTAAATGCTATGCTCTTTCAGGGCCTTACGGCCCATAATCTCCTCGGAGTCGAGGACCAGACTAGGTTAAGTTAGTTTCTTATCCGCCGTTTGGGCTAAAACTAGTATATCTTTTGGTGTTTATGGACAACAAATTAGAAAATGTATTGGTTTATGCATTTCACTTTGTTACTCTCAAAAGGATTAAGTTGTGTCTTAACGTCTGTTATGGGCCTTTTTTGACAGGTTAGATATTGTAAACTTATGTTATCTTTTCCATTAAATTTGATTTAATGACAGGAAAGTTCAGATGATTGTGATTCCATTCTAGATAAGAAGGGTGATCTGGAGGGAGCTACTTGGAATTCTGAGAAAGGCGAATCTATGACAGGGAGGAGAAAACAAGGGGAGCCAACTGGCTCCGTTCGCAAGAGCAAGCGAGCCCCAAAGAAGCGGGTTTTTGATAGCGATGACGACAGTGATGATGAGATCCGATATTTGGAAAAACTAAAATACAGGAATGTCTCTGTGTGTGATGAAGAGAATGAGTCGGGAAAGAGGCAATTGAAGCCATCTGGGATTTCAAATGGGGAAAATTCTGGTAAGGGGAAAACTGTATCTGAGAAGCCGGACGACGACGTGGATTTTGGGGAGAAACTTGAATCAGTGTCCGAGGAAAAAGAGAGTAATGGTAATGAGATAAAGAGAGAATCAACAATGACTAGTCGACAACGAGCCCTTGCTTCTGCATCTGGCAGGTCAAGCACGATTGAATTTCCAGATGGATTACCTCCTACAACATCAAGAAGTAGGTTTTTTTTCTCTTTTGCTTATATCGTTTGCGAAAAATGGCCATAATTTATTGTGAGAAATTAATAGGGAAGAAGGAGAATCTTACGGAAGTGGAGCAGCAAGTGAAGAAGGCAGAAGCAGCTCAAAGGCGAAAAGTTCAGATTGAGAAGGCTACAAGGGAGTCTGAGGTTGGTGTCTTTTATATTGCTCTAGAAAACGTTGGTAAAAAAATCAGTGTTAGCAATGGTCTATGTTTTTGTTTTTGTTTTTGACAGGAAGAGGCCATTAGGAAAATTCTAGGACAAGATTCAAGCAGGAAGAAGCGTGAAGACAAAATTAAGAAAAGACTTGATGAATTGGCGCAGGTATTGGGCATGATAGATAAACCACCCATCATATTGTTAAGAGGTGTTATTATATATGTCTGACTACTAAAAAGTAAGTAATTGGGGCAGGAGAGAGCGGCACATGAGGAAAGGGCGTCGACAAGCTACATAAGAACAATAATGGGTCCTAAAGGAACCACTGTCTCATTCCCCATTGACAAAGTGCCTAGTCTCTTTGATCCCAAACCATACGGGTATGTAATGTTACTCTCTTCTTCTGTAACGTTTCATGAAAAATTTATGTATGAATATTCATGGGTTCAAACCTTATCATCATAACAAAACAAACAATGTAAAAGTATGTTTTTTGTATATTGCAGCTATCCTCCTCCGCGGGAAAATTGTGCTGGTCCGTCGTGCACCACTCCGTACAGGTACCGTGATTCAAAGACTAATGTTCCTCTGTGCAGCCTTAAATGCTACAAGGCTGTTCAAGGACAACCACCACATGCTTAGATTTCAATTGATTCCTTTAGTTTCCCTTATTTATACAAAAGATAATTAAGACATGGTTTAGTTATTCTTAACTTTCTTTCGTGACCGTCCATTGGCTTTTTATACAAATCTTCTCCAACGGCTATCTCTCTCTGAGTATCTTCTTAATTAATATAAATGATGATACAAATTGCTCTCTATTATTAAAAGTGAACGAGCTAGCGTCGTGTATTCGCATGACGTCTTCGCAATGTGCTTGCGTGTATACATACTATCATTGCTTTTGATATTTTTAAATTATCTCTCGCCATAATCTTTTATGTACAGTTGACAAATTTGTGTAGACAATAGAGAGAGGGAGAAAAAAAAAACTTATGAGTTAGAAAGAATAAAGGCAATGAACCATACTCTACATTATAATAAAAGTNTTTGCGTGTATACTATCATTGCTTTTGATATTTTTAAATTATCTCTCGCCATAATCTTTTATGTACAGTTGACAAATTTGTGTAGACAATAGAAAGAGAAAAAAAAAACTTAATTGAGTTAGAAAGAATAAAGGCAATGAACCATACTCTACATTATAATAAAAGTACATTTTTAAATATGTATGAATGATTCGTTTTCATCAAACCTAACTTGAAACTATAGACATGGCACCCACTCCTTGATCTTTCCTTGAAACACAAACCTTCTCTTTTCTCTCCAAAGAATGTTATATATATAACATAAAAAAAGGGCTTTTATGGTTTCTTAATTAGGTNTATATATAACATTAGAAAAAGGGCTTTTATGGTTTCTTAATTAGGTTTCTCAACATTGTTTAACACTGAATGAAGATGAGTATCGTCATGTTAAAGTGGAAGAGAGAAGTGGTGGTTAAGGCATTCAGGCTATTGACAACAACTCTGCTGAGCCTCCTCCTTCCTCTATCTTTCCTTCTCCTTAGCCGTCTCTCCTCTGCTTCCTTTCTCTTCTCATTGACCAAATCTCCCACTTCACAACCATCATCTAATTTCTTCTTCTCTATCTTTCTCTACACGAATCCGGCTGCCGTCTTCTTATACGCCGTGGTTTCTTCAATAAGCATTTACAGTCTAGTTCTTGGTCTAACCACCAAGATCACATCTACTGATCCCAACCGTTGGATTTCGTTTTATCCACATGTGAACATGGCGTGGCTCACACTTTTCCTCGTTCAAATCTCAGTGGGTTTAGGTCTGCAAGGAACCACTTCAGACGGATTGATGGTGGGAAGCGAGCGTAATGTATTGAGCAGGCTCGTGTTTTTCTTTGGTCTTCACGAGGTCATGCTTCTCTGGTATAGGCTGATCGTCAGACCAGTGGTGGACAGTACTTTGATCGGAGGAGACCACCGTAAAGATGATGAAGAAGAAGAAGAAGAAGAGACTTTGATCGAGAGAGTGGCTTTGGGATTGAGCTGTGGGACGTTGTGGTGGTGGAAGCTTCGAGATGAAGTAGAGGCTTTGGTAGGTGTGGCAGATACTAAAAGAGCATTGATGTTGATGTTGTTACCAATGGATGATGCTAATGCTAGTTTTGGAGTGGGAACGCTTGATTTTGTGAATTGGTGGTTATATTATATGGTTGTCACCGTTGGTATGGTTCGAATCGTTAAAGGATCTTTGTGGTTTGGGATGATTCTGCTTTTCGAACAACAACGTAATAGAACAAGCAACCCACGTGTAGTCTCTTGTTCTATTCATTATAATAATGACGATGAAGGTGTTGACAACAAAGTCTAGTAGGGTAACAATTAATTTGTTATTACTGGTGTGGATTAATGGGTTCGAATGTTACTTAAAAGAGTTAATTACTTTGAACCAATTAATTTGTTTTAAGTAATGTATTGTTGTTGTTTTTTTGATTCAAGGGCTTTGGATGTGAAAATCAAATTAAATCAAATCAAATAATGGGCTTTTTACTAAACATGTATTTCAATTATATATAAAGAGAGCCCATTAGNTTAGGCCCCAATGTTGGTATGTCTTTAATATCGGAAGAATTTGACTTATTCTCGTTCTTATTATTATTCTCCGTGAAACACGAAAGTAGACCCCAATCATAGTCCGACACGTACTAACAAACAAGCTCTCTCGATTATTTAATTAATAACGATACATCAATTACTGCTTAGTAAATAAGTAAAAGTAAAGATCAAAAAAACAAAGCGAAGAAGAAGAAGAAATGGGGAAAACTGAGATATGGATAGGTATAGGGTTAGTATTGGCGGCGTTGATGCTTGGGGTATCATCAGAAGTGGTTGTTGTATTGACTGAAGATAGCTTCGAGAAGGAGGTTGGCAAAGACAGAGGAGCTCTTGTCGAGTTTTACGCTCCCTGGTAATTTATTCTTATTTTTTTTTATTTTTATTACTAATAATTATTATTATATCTTACTTTTAAAATGATTAATAAAAAAATAGGTGTGGCCACTGCAAGAAACTTGCTCCAGAGTATGAAAAGCTTGCTNAACTTGCTCCAGAGTATGAAAAGCTTGCTTCTAGCTTCAACAAGGCCAAGTCTGTGTTGATTGCCAAGGTCTACTCTTACTCTCTATTGTTTTTGTATGTTTGAGATATGTATTCATACTTTTTTTTTGTGGTTGGTTAAGNCTTAGCTTCAACAAGGCCAAATCTGTGTTGATTGCCAAGGTCTACTCTTACTCTCTTTTGTTTTTTGTATGTTTGAGATATGTATTCATACTTTTTTTTTGTGGTTGGTTAAGGTGGATTGTGATCAGCACAAGGGCGTCTGCACTAAATATGGTGTTAGTGGATATCCAACCATTCAATGGTTCCCTAAAGGATCCCTTGAACCCCAAAAGTAATCAATCATGCTTTCACTGATTATTTGCTTTGATTTATGTTTGTTTGTGTTTTATTTTAGTTAATAGATAGTGAAGCCCGTGCCCGTGTCTTTCTCATCTATCCTATGACACAGGTATGAGGGTGCACGCAATGCCGATGCATTGACTCTATTCGTCAACAAGGAAGGAGGTAGTTTCCATTATTATTATATTACATAGCTATGCATACTTGCCTTTTTGTAATAGTTAGACACATATTGCATTTCTGATCAATTTATTGTTGAACATATATTGTATATGTTTTCAGGTACCAACGTCAAAATAGCTACTATTCCTCTACGTGTAGTTGTCTTAACACCTGATAATTTTGATGACATTGTTCTTGATCAGAACAAAGATGTCTTGGTCGAGTTTTACGCCCCTTGGTATCTCTTTCTTCACTGTCATGGTTGTTTTGCTTCCCCCTTGCTGTTTCCTAATGTTGAGTTTTGTATTTTTCTCAGGTGTGGCCATTGCAAGTCCCTCGCTCCTGTACGTTCAACTATTTGATATAACAATATATAGTCCTCCTCTTGTAGCTTATATATGTGCTTTGGTTTTATTCAATCATCAGACATACGAAGAAGTAGCAACAGCGTTTAAGCAGGAAGAGGATGTAGTCATAGCCAATCTGGATGCCGATGCACACAAAAGCATTGGCGAGAAGTAAGTTGAACTAGTATTCTTTTTTACCTACTTAATTGATTGTACAAGTCCATGCATATTACCAATATTAAGGATCCCAACACAGGTACGGAGTAAATGGATTCCCAACATTGAAATTCTTCCCAAAAGACAACAAAGCAGGTCAAGATTATAGTGGTGGCAGGGAATTGGATGACTTTGTAAGTTTCATCAATGAGAAAGTTGGGACAAGCAGAGACAGTAAAGGGCACCTCACTTCAAAGGTTTGGTAAATACATGTATGTATATGGGCAAAATCACCAACTCCCTCTAAAGTTTGAAGCTTTTTGTGTATATGTATCATATATAGGCTGGTATAGTTGAAAGCTTAGATGCGTTAGTGAAGGAGTTAGTGGGAGCCGGTGAAGACGATGAGAAGAAGGCAATATTGGCTCGCATAGAAGAGGAAGCTAGTAACCTTAAGGGCTCCGCAGCAAGGCATGTACTACTAGTAAAGCTATATCAATCCAAATCATGGATTAAGATTGTTAAGGTTTCTTTTGGTGTCTTGTTTTTATTTATTTAAGGTATGGAAAGCTATACTCGAAACTGGCAAACAAGTACATAGAGAAAGGTTCTGATTATGCTAACAAGGAAGTGGAGAGGCTTGGACGCGTCCTTGGCAAGGTCTTAAATCATTCTTATCTCTCTCTCTCTAGATTAGCTTGTTTTTTTTTTTTTTTTTTCCAAATAAAGNNTTTTTTTTTTTTTTTTTGCAAATTCAAGACTCAACAGGGGAGTAACTTTTTATGTTTTTTTTCTGGTGGTGGGGGGGTGGCAGTCGATAAGTCCAGGGAAAGCTGATGAATTAATAGTGAAGAGAAATATAATGAACACGTTCGTTGCTTCTTCTTCTTAAGAGAAGTCGACAATGATGTTGAGAGGAGGAGTTGGTTGGTTGGTTGGTTGGTCAGCACAAGAAAGAAAGCATGAAACACTCAAAGCTAGTTGGTTGGTTCAATATATATATGATGTGTCTGCATCGATGCTTACTGCTACGTTTGACTTTCCCACCGAACTATTTATCATAAATAAANCGTTTGACTTTCCCACCGAACTATTTATCATAAATAAATAACCATGTCAAAAAGTGCACTTGTTGTGTGTTGTTTTTCTT
>OVAT01000162.1:0-13073 GCA_900406305.1 Cochlearia officinalis
AACTATTTTGTTTATCTATATTCAATTTATTTCATCACCGGTTACTTAACCTTATCGGCTTGGTTACACTAGACAAAGGGTTTTGGCTCCGGTAAATGGTATATAGTTTTCAATTCTACATGAAAGTGAATTTAAAAATTTAGTTTACGTGTCAATTCGAGAAAACTTAAGAATTATAAAAAATTTATTTTTTAAAATTGTATTTTTACATATATAATAAATAAAGATAAAATATTTTATGGAGAAACAATTTATATATATTTTTCTCATTTATGGGTTTTTTTATTTTCGTTAATAATGACAAACACAAGATCATAAATTTAATGTTTTCTCTTAATATTATAAACTAATATAGTTAATATAATATATGATAAAAAAACTTAAAAATTTAATTTGAAGTGCTTTTCTTTCATCGACTTATTTAATTTGGTCACTCTTTATAATTTGATTACTTTTTATTTTTATATCGAGATTTATATAACAATTTCATGGGAAAATAAAAACAGTTGAAGAAAAATATTATTTTTTACTATTTTATCAATTCTATTTATTCAAAAATATAAAAACTAATTATTTATTGTGTATTTTGGTTCAAAAACTATTAATATCCGCGTCATGGCGCGGTTCAAACCACCTAGTATATAATAAATAGCAAGGAGTTTTGCCTACGTGTGTCGTCCAAAGAGAAAAATAAGAAAATTATTATAAATTTTATTAATTTATTATTTTCGAAAATTGTTTGTAATTATCTCTTTTATTTTCAAAATTTATATTTTTTATATTTAATTAATTTAATATTTTCGAAAATTGTTTATAATTATCCCTTTTATTTCTCATAGTTTATATTACCATATATTAATTATTAATATAATATTTTCGAAATTTAAATAAATTTACTAAAAAGTCTACGTTATATTTTTTGGTATTTTAATTTAGAGAAATTCACAAAACTACACCCTTTCAATCTCTCCTTCACAAAAGTACACCTAATTTAATTTTTTCACAAAACTACACCCTTTCAAAAAATTTAAAGCTTGATTTACACTATTAAAAATTACCAAAATTAAAATATTTTATTTGGGTTCGCTAATTAGTGTGTAGGGTATAGTATTAAGGGGGTAGAATTGTGTGAGTAGGATTTATTTGGATTTAATTTTGAGTGTTTAAGTGTAGTTTTGTGAAGTATTTTTGAAATGGTGTAGTTTTGTGAAATGTAATTCAAATTGTGTAGTTTTGTGATTCTCCCTTTAATTTATATTACGTATACAATAAATAACAAGTAATTATATTATATATATGGTTTGACCCGCGCGCCTAAATAAATTTCAAACAAAAATACCATATATTTTATGAGAAATATCATATATAATAAATGAAAAGTAATTTGGCTTATGTGTCGTACAAAGAGAAAATTAAGGATATATTTAATATTTGTTTATTATTATCCCTTTTATTTCTCAAAGGTTTATATTATCATATATTATTTATTAATTTAATATTTTCGAAATTTCAGTAATATTTTTTAAAATATTATCATTTATTTTTTATTAATTTAATATTTTCAAAATTTCAAAACATATCTTCTAAAAAATTATATGATGTCAAGTTTTTGGATTTTAATTTATATCATAATTAAATATATTTACTTATCATTAATACTATTATTATAAATCATGCATAACAAATATGAGTAATTTAGCTTATGTGTCGTACTAAAAGAAAGTTAAGATAAAAAGAGGAATTCACAAAACTACACTATTTCAACCTCTCCTTCACAAAACTACACCTAATTTAATTTTTTCACATATTTACATCCTTTAAAATTTTAAAAGCTTGATTTACCCTTTTAAAAATTACCAAAATTAAAATCTTTCCATTTAGGTTCGCTAATTAGTGTTTAGGGTATAATATTAAGGAGGTGGGATTGTGTGAATAGAGTTTATTTGGATTTAATTTTGAATGTTGAGGTATAGTTTTGTAAAGTAATTTTGAAATGGTGTAGTTTTGTGAAATGTAATTCAAATGGTGTAGTTTTGTAATTCTCTCATAAAAAAGTTATTTAAGATGAAAAACAATACACCATTTAAAAAGTGCTTGATGTATTTTTAAAGGTTGTTTATGTATTAAATGAGTATTTAGAGTATTAAAATAACAAAGAAGTTGAATAACTTAAGTGGAATTGCTTATCTAAGCAATTTTAACAACTTTAAAAACAAGACACCTAAGAGCATCCCCATCAAGGGTGCTTGATGTATTTTTAAAGGTTGTTTATGTATTAAATGAGTATTTAGAGTATTAAAATAAAAAAAGAAATTGAATAACTTAAGTGGAATTGCTTATTAAGCAATTTTAACAACTTTTAAGCAATTTTAACAACTTTTAAGCAACTTGTTTTTCCATGTATGTCATCATCTAATTGAATTTTATTACTTAAACACTCTTAATGTAGATTGATTTTGTTATTTAAGCACCTTTAAGGACACTCATTTTTATTTTCTTTGTACTAGGGTGCTTATGCTTAAATTTAAAACAAAAAATATGAAATACAAAGTTAAGCAACTCCAATTAAGTACCCTTGATGAATATGGTCTAACACTAGATTTAAAAGGGAAAAACCAAATTTTGTTTTAAAATGTGACTAAATCATATTAATGTCAATTCAGGGTAAAAGATTGAAACAACATAAGGTACAAGTAGTTTGTAAATGTCTTGTCCTTGTCTAAATTGTGATAATCTTAAAAGACAAAAGGTACAAGTAGTATGAAATCATTTATATAGTGTTGGTTTTACTCCGGGATACAAAATATAGTATTCACATGGAGAAAATGATTCAGTAATGGCTAATTATTCTAGTAGTAGTAATGTTCAATATTTTAATGATGATTTTTTTTTCGGTAATAGAGAGTCTCACTCTCTAATTTTATTAAGAAAATAAGACTACAAGCGTACTAGCCGCGAGCTCGAGAGCCCTCTAGCATCGTCCTCTACAATCATACAAAGCTCAGATGGGATAACATTAAACCAGTAAATCCCTAAAGGTAAAGAAAAAGCATAATTAGCTAGACCGTCTGCCAGACGGTTAGCTTATCTGTAAACATGAGTGATCCGGACAAGCCAGTCTCTCGAGATCAAGCTTTGGCACATACGCACCGGGAAAGACAAAGGATGAGCATCATTGATATCTGTCTGAAGAAACCCCACAACTATCTATGAATCCACCTCGAGCATTATTATAGATAGAACTGTGCAAATGGTAAATGATATTTTTCGGGAAAATATGTCGTCGTTTGTTGGAAATCATCACGAGCCTATAATGGAGCAACCAAATGTCAAGAAGGTCATTCGCCTCTTTCCGCTGCAACAAGAATAATGTCTATCAAAACGGATTACAATCTTTCAGAAGACCGTGTGGATGCTTGGGCAGGATTGATCAAAGACATTCTACTTGAAGATAATATGGCACCGGGAACATATTATGAAATCGAGAAGTTGGTATCTAGTCTTGGGTTACCTTATCAGATGATCAATGTCTACGTTGATAATTGTATGTTATATTGGAGAAGGGATGAAAACCGCTCAGCGTGCCGATTCTGTATGAAGCCACGATATAAGGAAACTAGTGGAAGAGTATCAATACCTTATAAGAGAATGTGGTATTTGTCTTTAACGGATAGGTTGAAGAGATTATATCAGTCGGAACTCACATCAAGTTCGATGAGATGGCATGCGGAACATACAATGTCAAATGGAGAAATAGCACATCCTTCAGATGCTGAAGCATGAAAACATTTTCAAAATGCGTATCCTAGCTTTGCAAGTGAGAGTTGAAACGTGTATTTGAGGTTATGTACTGATGGTTTCAACCCTTTTGGGAAGCATGGGAGGCAATATTCTTTAAGGCCGATGATCGTTACGCCATACAACCTACGTCCATCGCTGTGCATGGCTAGAGAATTCTTGTTTTTATCTATTCTTGTACCTGGGCCGGATTATCCAAAGAGAGCACTTGACATATTTCTGCAGTTGTTGATATATGAGTTGAAGATGTTATGGTCTAGTGGAGCAGAGACATACGACATATCAGTGCAACATAACTTCATGATGCGTGCAATACTAATGTGTTCTATTAATGATTTTCCGGCATACGGTATGTTATCCGGTTGGACCACACATGGACGTTTATCTTGTCCTTATTGTCAAGATAACACTGATGCTTTTCAACTACAAAACGGACGTAAATCATGTTGGTTTGATTTTCATCGACGATTTTTACCAAACGATCATCCATACCGTAACAGCAGTACTTTGTTTACGAAGAAGAAGAAAGTGTTTGAAGAACCTCCTGAGGAAGTGAGCGGAGATCATATATTAACTCATCTTAGAGATTTTGGAGCAGAGAAAACGGTAAGTTGTGGTGGTAACGGACATCAAGTTGTTGACGGATATGGAGAGTATCATAACTGGCACAAGAAGAGCATTTTTTTGGGATTTGCCTTATTGGAAGGATCATTTACTTCGACACAACCTATATGTTATGCACATTGAGAAAAACTTCTTTGACAACATCATGTTTACCATTATGAACGTGAAAGGGAGGACGAAAGATAATTTAAAATCTGGATTAGACTTGCCGAGTATTTATTCCCGGAAGGAACTTCATGTGACAACTCAAGGGTGATTTCCTCAGCCTATTTTTCGGTTAGATCCTTCAGCAAAACACGATTTCTTCAACTGGATAATTGAAGGTGTCAAGTTTCCGGATAGTTACTCTTCGAGTCTTAGAAAACGTGTTGATCGTGGGGAAGGAAAGTTTTCAGGGATGAAGAGTCATGATTGTCATGTTGTTATGCAGCGTCTTCTTCCATTTGCATTCATCGGGCTTCTTCCAACTAAAGTCCTTGAGGCCCTTGCAGGGATAATATCTTTTTTCAAAGATATTTCTGCAAGGTCACTTACCATTTAAGGAATTTGTAACCTACAAGAGAAGATTCCAATTATTTTGTGCAACCTAGAGAAGATATTTCCACCTTCGTTCTTCGACGTTATGGAACATTTACTTATTCACTTGCCTCGAGAAGTAGAACTTGGTGGTCTTGATCGGTATCGATAGATGTACCCTTTTGAACGATACATGTATCATTTGAAGAAAAAAGTGAAGAACTTAGCGAGGGTTGAAGGTTCTATTATTGCTCAAAGCATTAACGAAGATAGGTCAAACTTAGCAAAGTACTACTTTCCACCACAAACGCAAACAAGAAGTGGAAAACCAAAACGTCATGATGATGGAGGAATGCAAGCGTGTTATCCTTTATATGTACCTGAACTTTTTAGGCAGATTGGACGTTTAAGTGGAAAGGGTAAAAGTCGAAGACTCAGCGAAATGGAACATGCTAATATACACATGTATATTTTGACCAACTATGAAGATTTACACCCGTACGAGGATATTTACATGGGCCGAAACGATTGAAGAATCCGCAATCAACAGACGATGAATTATATGAACTTAAAGAAAGAGAATTTGCACAATGGTTGAAGTTATATATCTACGGCAGGCAGTGCGAAGGAGAACTAGTTCCGACATGGTTAGAAGAGGTAATTAACGGTCCACGATTTGTTACAGCTTCAAACCCGATGTATTGCACGCGAGGATACGTTTTCAAAGTATTTCGTGAGGGAAATTCAAGGTCGACGACAAACCATGGTGTATCATCAGTAGTGGGAGATGTTGTGTATTACGGGGTACTACGAGAGATATTAGAAGTGCATTATAGTGGGATGCTCGACTTACGATGTGTTACCTTATATTGTGATTGGTATAACGTCGTTCAAGGATACGGTGTACGTACAGACGAGTTTGGTGTTACCACATTACACTCAAGGAGGAGGTTGCAAAAGTATTATCTGTTCATTCTTGGATCCTAAGCCAATCAAGTATCATACATGACTTATCCGCGACCACAGAGCATACATGATCCTTGGATAGTTGTTACAGAAATAAACCTGAAGGGAAGAGTTCATGGTAGTTCATCTGAGGTCGATCCTCCTTTACAAGCGACAATAGTGTGACATTTGGGAGAAGTAGATGTTTCATTACAAGTGGATTTGGTTGTAGATTTAACAGAAAATGCTGATAATGTTGTACATGAAGATTCAAAAGAAGATACTGGAGAATTTAAGGAGAGATCTGATTATAGTAGTGAAGATTCTACCGAATCCAAATAAAAGAGTTCAAAATTGTTTTAAAAATTTCATAAATGTTTTAAAGATTTCTAAAATGTTTTAAAAGATTTCAACGTATTTTTACATATTTCAAAAGTGTTTAACAAAATTTAAAATATTTCTAATTAGTGTTTTAAAAATTCCAAAAATGTTTAAAATGTTTGAAATTATAAAAATTTTAAATTTTAAAGATTTCAAACAAAAGTAAAATTTCAAAAAGTGATTTCAAAGTTTTGTAAATATTTGAAAGTGTTTTAAAAGATGTCTAAAATGTTTTCAAAATATTTTTAAAGTGTTTTCAAAAATTGATTTTTTTTATTGTGGTCGGAAATCTGTCGGAAGCCGCAAAAAATTAGATTTCTCGTACGAAACAAAGGTTAGATCGAAACCACAAACTCTGTCGGAAATCAGTCAGAAATTTCCTACCGATTTCCGACCACAATGAAGTTGTGATCGGAAATCGGTCGGAGCCGCCAAAATTTTAGATCGAAACCACAAATTCCGTCGGAAATCGGTAGATAATTTCATACCGATTTCCGACCCCAATGAAGCTAAGAGCATCTCCAATGTATTTCTCTATTTTCTACTCTAAAATGGAGTATCTTCAAAATGGACGATTTTACTCCAATGTATTTCTCCATTTTTTACTCCATAAAAGAATATTCTAACTATATTCTTTTTCTCAATTTCTTATTAATTACAAATATTGCCTCCAACTTCTATAATTTAAAAATTAACCTTATTTATTTATCTTTTACAAAATTAATAGAAATTATAATATTATTTTGATAAAACCATGTAATTAAAAAAGAAAATTGGTAAAACATGTACATTTTGAAACATAAATTTGCTAATTGGGTGATTTTTATTTTAATTTGCTAAAAGGTGATTTTCGTATGTTGAATTACAATTTTACCCTTAATTTCGAAATTGTCAAATCTCGTGAATGATTGTTTGTGAATGAATTATGTGAATGATCGTTGTGAATGATAAATTGTCTCTGTGAATGATTAATGGTTTATGTGAATGATAAACAATACATGTGAATGACGAATAATATTCGTAAATAAATCATGTGAAAGGTGAATCGTGAATGACCTCCCGTGAATGATCTATGTGAATGATTTATGTGAATGATTTTTGTGAATAAGGGTAAATTTGTCATTTTAAATACGAAAATCAAACAAAATCACCTAAAATTTAATTATTACATCAAAATCACCCAATTGACAAATTATTTTTTAAAATGTACCCAAAACACTAATTAACTCTAATTAAAACTACATTACATCATAAAATAAAACATAGATATTATTCAATTATTTCCATTAGTGTATTTTAAAGAACTTGGTGGATCCGGAAGCGACTTACCGGATTTTTAACTTATTTTTTTGTTAAATCTTTGTTTTGGTTTCTTGTTGTTGTATTTTAAAAATCAAGTTTTTATGTTTATTTTGTGTTATTATTGTATTTGAAATTTAAAATTAGTGAAATATTTATTTGCAAAAAAAAAATATTGTTTTCATATTTTTTAGTTTACTAATAACAAAACACTTGATTTAAAACATAAATTAATAACAAAACAAATGAATATAAATTTTGAAGGACTATTGTGAAATTAAAATAATTCATCTCCATTATGGAGTAGAGATTAAAAATTCTCCATAAATGTAGTAGAAAAGTTGTTTTCTCCATTTTGGAGTATGAAATGGAGTGGGTTGGAGAGAATTTTTTCTCCTAAATGGAAATCTACTCCAAAATGGAAATTTACTCCAAAATAGAAAAGGGTTCAGATGTTCTAATACCATTATGGATTCGTTAAACGCACGGATCAAACCACCTATTTGAGAAATACAAGGGATATCATTAACTAAATTTTTTGAATTGAGAAAATAAATAGGATAATATAAACTAGTAGATTAAAATCTCGCATATACACGGATAAATATCAAGATCATTATTTATTACTAAAAGTGATTTGACTTTTAAATGAGTACCACTGAGCCTATTTGTAAGATATCGCGTAATTACGTGGATAAATTTAGTTATTTGTTGTTTTTGTATGAGTTTGTTTCGGGAATATTTCTTTTTTTGTATGCTCTTTCTTCTATTATTATAATGTAGAGATATTTGTAATACCTTTAGTTTTTGTCAACTTATCAATTTTTTTATCAAAATTACCTTATTAATTTTTAATTATCAAAATTATATTGTATTTTTGGAAAATACCTTTTTATCTTTGAGTAATTGGGGCGAGTATACACAAGTATAGATAAATTTGTATTGTGTAAGTATGGTGTAATTACTGTAATATCCTTAAGCGAAAATTTATTACTTTACCTTCAAAAAACTAAAACACACTTTCTAAAATTTTACACTGAGACAAATATACACTATTGATTTTTCTAGGACAAATTCATTCAAAGATCTTTCTTGATATCACTTCCTATTAAACTCAAATCCCAATTTTCGTCCTATTCTCTGTAGAAAATTGACATTGAGATTCATGTATTCCACTTATGATTCTGATGTTTTGTTCACATAAAGAACTTAACTTCTTACCTTTAAATGCAAATCCACACCTTTCTTGGTTTTTAGCATTTGTATAAACTTGGCTCAAACTTGTCTAACATTTGTGTGCACATGTCAAGTGGTGTATCTAAGGCTTTAAAGGCTGAGAGATGCGGTTGTTACTCTCGCTGTGTTTCTGCCGTCAATGAGGAGAGATCGAAGCAAAGTGTCAGGACGGTGTTGGTATCGTCGTCTTCTTCAACAAAGGGACATAAGTTTCAATCCAAAGTTTTTGTTTGAAATCCAAAGTTTTTTTGTTAAATCCAAAGTTTTTTTTGTTAAATACAAAGTTTTTTTGTTAAATCCGAAGATTTTGTGTTAGATCCATAATTTTTGGTTAAATCCGAAGTTTTCTTCCATTTAAGTTTTTTGTTAAATCCGAAGTTTTCTTCGATTAAACTTATCTTCGATTTAAATCCGAAGTTTTCACAAAAAATCTTTGTGCATAGTTTCTCTGTGCATTGTTTCTGTTTCAGATCAAACAACGATGTTTTCGAAGGAGATTTTTGGTCAAGATGTGCCTCCAACCCCAAAATGGATTGCAGAGAAGCTTAGCGGAACACCGTATAAAGACAGAGAGACTAGGATGCGGCTTGCCCTATTGTTAATTGTGGAAGGTGTGTTATTAACATTTTTTGTTTTCCATATATTATGTTGTCTATATTGTTACATAGTCGTCTACTTTTATATAATAGTATCATGATATAACAATATCATGATCATTCAATTTTAGTATTACTTTACATAACGTTTCTTGTTTTATATAGACTATGTTATTGAAACATATTCGTTTACTTTTATATAACAGTAACATGAATTATTATTAACATTTGTGGTTTTCCATTGATTATGTTGTTTATATCGTTACATAGTCACATATTTTTATATAACAGTATCATGATCTATTATTCACTCATCCATTAATATGTTGAGTAGGGTGATGTGATTTCATGTAATGCCTGCTAGAGCCGATCAACGTGGAATGGAGAAGCTCCTACGGGTAAGTGATGCATCAGACCCATCGGTTGACTACATGTTTACCCTGATATGCGCGAAACACAAGTTTACCCACCAATCATAGAGAGGAGTGGTCAGGACTGCTGATATAATAGACGTTTACCCACTAAATGGGTATAATAGACGTCTATTTGCCTTTATTAAATGTCATTATTTTGTGGGTTAGTGTGGTTTAGGGTTTGAGGGTTTACATTATATGATTAAGGTTTAAGGTATAGTTAATAGGTTTTAGGTAATAGGGTTTATGGTTTAGTGTCAGGGGGTGTAGGGTTTAGTATAGTTTTTATTTATTTATTGATAATATAAGTCTATTTCAATATAGATGATTAAATGGGTATAATAGACGTCTATGTGCCTTTATTAAAGGTCATTATTATGTGGGTTAGTGTGGTTTAGGTTTTGAGGGTTTAGTTAATATGGCTTAGGTAATAGGGTGTTTAGGGTTTATGGTTTAGTGTCAGGGGGTGTAGGATTTATGGTTTAGTATAATTTGTATTTATTTATTGATAATATATGTCTATTTCAATATAGATGAATATTCGTATATTTCCCGTAAAGGTAGATGTCTAAATGTACAGTCGTCCTAGTCTATTTTTCATAAAAGTAGATGTCTAAATGTAACTAAAGATTTCTCATTCAATATATCTGAATATTTGTCTACTCTGCTTATTGGTTGATGTCCATTATATTAGAATGGTCGTCTACTTTAAATATTATTTTCAAATTAGTTGACCATGTTTTGTACCAAATGCGTAATTTAAACAAGAAAATATGAAAATAGTAATGCAACATAATTCATGAGTTTATTACAGACAGCAACAAAACATAATAGAATTACAATATTAATGTTGAGAAATATGAGGCTATTATATCCAAAAAAGTACCTAAATAGTCTCTTATTTCTCCAACTCCTTCATAAAAGTGCATGACTAAATTAGCACTATAAAGACATACTACATAGCCGAAAAATAGAAGGTTGTTTCAAAAAATACTACCAAATACTATTATGTTCTAGGGTGTATAGGGTTTAGGTAATATTAATGTTTAGAAATATGAGGTTATTATATCCAAAAAATATTTAAATAGTCTGTTATTTCTTCAACTCCTTCATAAAAGTGCAAATGTTAGCTTCCATAATTATATTTGTGAATATGAACAAATAGATAGTTTTGTTATTTGTTAAATTAATATATTTACTCAAAGAAGTTCTCCTAACCATATTTTTGAGAAGATTTTCATATCTTGATGTCATGTCAAGAAGATTGAGGACAAAAGTGGCATTATTAAAAAATTTATGTCATATTTGCAAATTATCTTATTATTTTGTCATTAGAACCAATATATCATCAATAAATGATATTGAGTCAATTTGTCCTTTATCTTTTGCTTTTATCAAAATTATATTGTATTTTTGGAATATTTCACAAATATAATTCTTTTTAATACACATGTCACAATCTAAATTAAGTGTGACACGTGTCACGATCTCTCGAGTTAGAATTTGCCCATGTGTCAACTTCACGTTAAACGCACTCACTTTTATATAATAAGTTCAAGAAATAAAACAAAAAATTAAAACCAAACCATATTTTGAAAATACTAAATTAAAATTAAAACCAAACCATATTTTGAAAATACTAAATTAAAAATTAAAACCAAACCATTTTTATCTCATTTTATTCTACACATTGTTCTTACCAATAAACATTTCTTCTACTATTTCGTAAATTTTTATCCTGCGTTTGGCGCGGATCAACCTCCTAGTTTATTCTATTAAAAAAAAAGACAAAACGAATACATGTCGGCTTCATAATAAGTTTTTCTTTTTGTCAACATTTGGGCCAAAAATGGCCGGTCCATTAGCCAAACCTACACTATCGTAAGCGTGGGGAATCGATCTCGGGTGGATGATGCTACCTGCTTCTGACTTCCCCTTCATAATAAGTTTCAACTCCTAAATTATATTACGATATTATCTTTCATTAATTCGCACATAAAACTCTCGTGTTTTATCAATTGGGCTTAATTTTTCCCCTAGTCTACTAATGGCGTATTAATTTTTTCAACCTATTAATTTCCACGCCCAGTTCTCTGACCTTCTCTGCTTCTTCCATCTTAGTCGTTTGTTTCCATTAGATAAAAGAACAATTTCTTTGTTTTTCTACGAAACGGTTATTTCATATATTCTTTGTCTTTCTAAATATGTGGTTTTTCATATTTTCTTTGTTTTTTAAGAATGTGGTTTAATCAGGTTGTTTTTCATCTTCGTTTTCTACTTATTACTTTTGGATTACTCAATGATTTTGCTCATATTTTCTATTCATTCTGAATTAATATTATATTAAGTCTTAAAATGGTAAATATGACGAGAAATATTTTTATATGACACAATAAATAATTTTTAATTAACTTAATTACCTTAATATAAAAAATACTAGAATATTGTTACTAATATAAATAGTAAATGTGAGATTCGATGTCTCTACATATGTTACTAATATTCTGAAATTATTAATCTTTTGACATTTTTTATTATTTTCCACGAATAACACAATTTACTATTACTTATGAATACCTTGTTCCGCGCACGTGATCTTGACCTAGTCCTATATATAAAAATTGAAATGATCTCTCCATGGGTTTGAAAAATAAGAATGTTAGATCATCAATTAATTAATTAAAGAATTAACATAACAAAAATGAATAATTTATTTTTTACATATAAATCAAATCACCACTCGAACAATAATAGATAAACAAAAAAATATATCAGCTACATACTATTAAGGGAGAATCACAAAACTACACCATTTGAATTACATTTCACAAAACTACACCATTTCCAAAATACTTCACAAAACTACATCTAAACACTAAAAATTAAATTCAAATAAACCCTACCCACACAATCCTACCCCCTTAATACTATACCCTAAACACTAATTAGCGAACCCAAATGAAAATATTTTAATTTTGGTAATTTTTTAAAGGGTAAATCAAGCTTTTAAAATTTTAAAAGGGTGTAAATATGTGAAAATATTGAATTAGGTGTAGTTTTGTGAACGGAGTGTTGAAAGGGTGTAGTTTTGTGAATTCTTCTACTATTTAAACATGTGATCTCCTAGTTAGATATAAAAATGGATGTTTAAATCAAATATATAAATATATAAAACTTTTAAAAAATATATATATACAATATACACCATGGGTTAAATCCTAGACTATAGTTATTTGTAAAATTCATCATAAAACAGAGAAATACA
>OVAT01000163.1:1207-13449 GCA_900406305.1 Cochlearia officinalis
AAAGGGGAGTTTAGTCACATGAGATATCATAAAGGGTATGTGGATAGATGGGAATTGCCGGCAGATAAGAACAAGAGAGGAGATAAAGAAGAGAGAGAGTTCAGATCATGGAGAGAGCCCAATGATGATTATGAGAATGGGGAGTTCATTCCAGATAGATGGCATAAATTTGATACTGTCAGATCTCATAGAAATGGAGTAGGCAGAGATAAAACATGGAAATACGAATATGAACATGAACGAAGGTTTGCTGATGAGGATGTCTACCACCGGAGAGAGTTCAGAAGTGGGAATGAGAGGGCTAAGCGGATCAGTTCGAAAATTGTAGTGGATGAAAATTTACATAACAACGAATACAACAATATTGTAACGGAGTACTCTTCTAGTGCGAACAAGTTGAAGCGACATGGTGTTGAATCAGATAGACACTCCTATACTGATCGTGTGGATTATGGGAGCTCCAAATGTAGAAAACTTACAGATGATTGTTCCCGCCCTCTTCATTCAGATCACTATTCACGGCACTCAGTTGAGAGATCTTATAAAGATTCTTATTCATCAAAAAACTCATTTCAAGAAAAGTATCCTAGAAAGCATCAAGACTCATCTTTCCCTGCCAGGGCTTTTTCAGACAGACATGGACACAGCCCTGCACGATCCCCACACGACCGGTCTAGGTTCAATGAATACAGAGACAGAAGTCCAGTCTATCGAGAGAGGTCACCATATGCCCGGGAGAGATCCCCATATGTCTTTGAGAAGCCTTTGCATGCTCGTAAAAGGTCTCCACGTGATCGCAGCCGCCCTCATGATTATAGAAGAAGTCCAAGCTACTCTGAATGGTCACCTCATGATCGCTCTAGGCCCAGTGATCGCAGGGACAGTTCCCCTAACTATGCAGAAGATGCCCAAAACGATCGTAACATGCGTAATGGCCACAAAGAAATAAGCAGGAAAAGTGGAATAAGGGAGAGGAGGGATTCTCAGACTAGTATAGAGCTTGAGAATAAGCACAAATGCAGGGAGTCTAATGGAAAAGAGTCAGCCTCATCAAGCAAAGAATTGCAAGGTAAAAACATGTACAACAATAACATGGTGGTTGAGAAAAATTCTGTCTGTGATCCATCGAAGATTCAAAGTCCGTGTCCAAAGGGAAACGAGCCAGTGCAAGTTAGTGAAACTCCTATCGAAGAGTTGCCATCTATGGAAGTAGATATGGATATATGTGACACACCACCTCATGAGCCTATGGCGGGTGCTTCATCCTTGGGGAAGTGGTTTTATCTTGATTACTATGGCATGGAGCATGNGTGCAAGTTAGTGAAACTCCTATCGAAGAGTTGCCATCTATGGAAGTAGATATGGATATATGTGACACACCACCTCATGAGCCTATGGCGGGCGCTTCATCCTTGGGGAAGTGGTTTTATCTTGATTACTATGGCATGGAGCATGGGCCTGCAAGGTTATCTGATCTTAAAGCTCTTATGGAGCAAGGCATTATTTTCTCTGATCATATGATTAAACATTCAGATAATAATAGGTGGGTCACTATTGAAAATGCAACATCTCCTCTGGTCAACATGAATTTTCCATCCGTCGTGTCAGATGCAGCGACATGGCTTGTCAATCCTCCTGAAGCTCCTGGTAATTTATTAGAAGACAATGCAGATACCGCCGAAGCACTTTGTATGGAGCAAGAAGCTGGAGATTCCTTGCCTGAATCAGGGTCCGTACCAGATGGTAATAAATTTTTACTAGAGCATAGTGAAGATTTCCAGCTTGATAATAGGATCACAAATCTCTTGGAGGGATATACTATTACTCCTGGCAGTGAACTTGAAACACTTGGAGGTACTGTAATAAATCTTTTTACTGGCCTCATATTTGATGTTTTCTGTATAAAATGCTAAGCAGATATCTGAAGCCTTTTTTCTCAGTATATATTTATTTGATTACATATTGAGGCTTCTATGTTGTAACTTGTAACTAATTTACTCTTTTTTTGTATCACTTTACAGAAGCTTTGCATGTTNATAGGATCACAAATCTCTTGGAGGGATATACTATTACACCTGGCAGTGAACTTGAAACACTTGGAGGTACTGTAATAAATCTTTTTAGTGGCCTCATATTTGATGTTTTCTGTATAAAATGCTAAGCAGATATCTGAAGCCTTTTTTCTCAGTATATATTTATTTGACTACATATTGAGGCTTCTATGTTGTAACTAATTTACTCTTTTTTTGTATCACTTTACAGAAGCTTTGCATGTTAAAGTTGAGCTTCAAGATACCAGAAGATATGCGACATCTGAAGGTATTTTTCATTGACACTATTTGTTTCCTGCTGCATGATAAGCTTTAATTCTATTTGCTTCTGTTCCTTTATGGCGGTTTCCATTCACAGCTTTGTCAACTTCTCTTACAAGCATAAAACAGAACGAAACCCATATTANCTGGCGGTTTCCATTCACAGCTTTGTCAACTTCTCTTACAAGCATAAAACAGAACGAAACACATATTTATATCTATATTAGATCGTTTCTATTGTTTAAATATTTTAAGCAAAGATAGGCGTTTGGCATGAAAGATATAATAGCCGACTGCTAGTTTGTGCATGAGCATAGATTCATTAAGTTTGTATCAACTTGGAATACTCGTAGCTTCTCGTGTAGCTGCTTTCTTTGGCATGACACTATTTAGAAACACATGTTTATATCTATAACAGATCGTTTTTAGCGTTTGAATACTTTAAGCAAATATTGACGTTTGACATGAAAGATGTAATAGCATACTGCTAATTTGTGCATGAGCATAGATTCATTTAGACAATATCAACTTGGAATAATTACTCATACCTCCTTGGCATGACATTATTTAAACGTTCTACTCTGGGATTTGCAGGTATCACCTGGCATCACCATCCGTGGGATCTACTGGATGAAAATTTTGTGGGTTGTTCCGAGCCCAAGACTAGGGCGATCAAAGAATTTAAGTTAGACAATGTGCATGGTTCTGAGAGCGATGAGATAGGCAGCTGGCTTTCAGGTCGTTGGTCTTGCAAAGGCGGGGACTGGATACGACAGGATGAAGCTTCTCATGATACACATTACAAAAAGAAAATTGTTCTGAATAATGGTTTCCCATTATGCCTGATGCAGAAGTCTGGTTATGAGGATCCTCGGTGGCATCACAAGGATGATTTGTATCATCCTCTCAGTAGCTCTAGGCTTGAACTTCCCCTATGGGCTTTTTCTGGTGTAGATGAGAGGAATCAGGCAAGGGGAGTAAAAGCCAGTGTGATGTCCGTAGTTAAGCTTAACTCTTTGGTTGTTAATGACCAAGTTTCATCAGTGCCTGATTCGCGCATAAAAGTTCGTGGTAGGGAGAAGTGCTCTTCAAAGCCTGCTCGTCCATCTCCTGCATCTAGTGATTCCAAGAGGGAATCAGTTGAAAGCCAAACTCAATCAACATTTTGTGATGGTCAAGACTTGCAGGGATTTTGCAGCACTGATGCATCCGTTAATACCCCTAGGGATCGTTTGTGCACAGTCGATGATTTGCAATTGCATATGGGTGATTGGTTCTACATGGATGGGTCTGGGAAAGAACAAGGCCCTCTGCAATTTTCGGAGCTCCAGATGTTGGTAGATAAAGGTTACTTAAAGACTCACAGCAGTGTCTTCAGAAAATCTGATAAAATCTGGGTCCCTGTTACTTCTTTCACAAAAACTCTTG
The DNA here is from genome assembly GCA_900406305.1 of Cochlearia officinalis. Lineage (NCBI taxonomy): Eukaryota > Viridiplantae > Streptophyta > Magnoliopsida > Brassicales > Brassicaceae > Cochlearia > Cochlearia officinalis. The sequence continues at coordinate 4,948 of OVAT01000163.1, forward strand.
AAACCATTGCCAAGGTTCAGGGAAAAAAACTTGCTCTGCCTCCAGATTGTCAAGGCCTTGTCAGCTCAGAGTCTCACAAGCCTTTTGAAATGAACACATGTCTAAGCTCGTTTCATGATATGCACCCTCAGTTTCTTGGTTATTTCAGGGGGAAACTCCATCAATTGGTTATGAAAACATTTAAGAGTCGGGAGTTTTCTGCTGCCATAAATGATGTTTTAGACGCTTGGATCCATGCAAGACAGCCAAACAAAGAGAGTGAAAAGTACACGTACCAATCTTCAGGTATGTATGATGACCAGAATTTAAACGCCACTCTATCCTTTATTATCTCATGCTTGTTTGCTCCTTGTCCTTCAAGTTATTCTTGGTTTATGAACTTGAGTGGTTGTTTTCTTCTTTTCATTTCCTTTTGGTCATACCAATGTTAACCTGTTGCTCTTTTTTGTTTGTAAACCTCAGAATTTGATCCATCCCAAGCAAAAAGAGCTCGTTTGATGGCTGGTGAAAGTGGAGAAGACTATGAAGTGGAAGATGCACAAATGTTGAAGAAGGATGAGTTGGCATTTGAGGAATTATGTGGGGACGCTACCTTCCATGGGGAAGGGCGTGGTTCTTCTGGCACCTTGGAGATTTACTGGGGTCTGTTAGATGGTTGTGCGTTAGCACGGGTGTTTCATTTATTGAGACATGATTTAAAATCACTTGCTTTTGCTTCCATGACTTGTAGACATTGGAAGGCTACTGTCAATTCATATAAGGATATATCAAGACAAGTTGACTTATCATCTTTGGGTCCCAAGTGCACAGATTCTAAGCTTTGGAGTATCATGGTGAATACTCCATGTTTTCCATTTACATAATTTAAGCAATTTAACATTTTCATGGATCTGACATACATTTTCTTGCAGAACACTTACAACAAGGAGAGGATAGACTCTATAATTCTGGTTGGTTGTGCAAACGTGACTGCCAGCGTGGTTGAGGAAACTCTTCGTCTATTCCCCCGCATATCTTTGGTAGATGTCACAGGCTGCTCCCAGTTTGCAGATTTAGCATTGAACTATAAAAAGGTAAGTTGGCTCAGATCCCAGCATCCTCGATCAGGTGAACTGCATTCCAGGGTAAGGAGTGTGAAAGAGACTACAGATGTTAGCAAGTCTAAGGGTTTAGGGGGAGATACGGATGATTTTGGAAACCTTAAGGATTACTTCGATCGAGTAGAAAAGCGAGACTCAGCCAATCAGTTGTTTCGAAGAAGCTTGTACAAACGATCAAAATTGTATGATGCAAGGAGATCATCGGCTATACTATCTAGGGATGCTCGTATTAGGCGATGGGCAATTAAAAAGTCAGAACATGGGTATAAGCGAGTGGAGGAATTTCTTGCTGTAACCCTTAGGGGCATCATGAAGCTTAATACTTTTGACTTCTTTGATATAAAGGTTCTTTCTGGTACTCTTCTTGTCTGCTATCTTTTCTTTATCATCTGTTCAAAATTAGTCTAAGTGTATCTTTGGTTACTAGGTTGCTCAAATCGAGGAAAAAATGAAAAGTGGTTATTACGTTAGTCATGGTTTGAGAGCCGTCAAGGAGGATATTAGCCGGATGTGCAGGGAAGCAATCAAGTATGGTTTCCTCTTCCTCTGTCTGGGTAGCTTCTTTTAGTATATGATTATGCCAAATAAGCTTTTTTTTTGCAAATTAGTGGTACTGTATCTTGTGCTAGCAGTACTATTATTGAGCTTTTGCTTTCCAAACGATATGTTGAATGACTGGTGATTTCCTTTNTGCAAATTAGTGGTACTGTATCTTGTGCTAGCAGTACTATTGAGCTTTTGCTTTCCAAACGATATGTTGAATGACTGGTGATTTCCTTTTAGCATTATGGGTTATATTTTCTTAAGTCAAAAATTGTTTTCTTGCCATGTGCTCAGTTTGTAGCTCTCCATTATTTGGCTGTAGGATTGCTTATTCTAACATTTATGCCTTGGTGGTGCTTTCCTAGACTACTAGTTGTTAAGTAGGTGAGGGTAGTCAGTTGTAACTTGTAAAGGGCTAATTTTGTATTTTTCTAATTTTGCTTCTTACTCTATCTTATGTATCCAGAGGTAGGAATCGGGGTGGATCCAAAGACATGAACAGAGTCATCGCACTGTTTATTCAACTTGCCACACGTTTGGATGAGGTTTCTAATGTTACTTCTTCGTATAGACGAGATGAGTTAATGAAGTCATGGCAAGATGGTTCAGGACTCTCATCAGCCTCTAAGTACAACAAAAGGTTGAGCAAAACAGGAAGTGAAAAGAAGTATATGAACAGAACTAGTGACACAGTTGGTACAAATTGGGCTTCTGAACATGGAGATTATGCATCTGACCGAGAAATCAAAAGGCGTTTGACTAAACTGAATCGTAAATCTTTTAGTTCGGGAAGTGAAACTTCTTCTGAGATCTCTGATAACGGCAAGAGTGACAACTATAGCTCAGCTTCGGAAAGTGAATCAGACATCCGTTCAGAAGGTCGATCACAGGACTTGCGTGTTGAAAGATACTTCACAGCAGATGAAGCCTTCGATTCTGTGACCGAAGAGCGTGAATGGGGTGCACGTATGACCAAAGCTAGTCTTGTGCCACCAGTCACTAGGAAATATGAAGTGATTGAAAAGTACGCAATTGTAGCAGACGAGGAAGAAGTACAACGAAAAATGCGGGTGTCTTTGCCAGAGGACTATAGTGAGAAGCTTAGTTCACAGAGAAATGGTACTGAAGAGTTAGATATGGAACTTCCTGAAGTCAAGGAGTACAAACCAAGAAAGCTTGTTGGCGATGAGGTTTTAGAGCAAGAAGTTTATGGAATCGATCCTTACACCCACAACCTCTTACTTGATTCAATGCCCGGAGAATTGGAATGGTCACTCAAGGATAAACATTCATTTGTAGAAGATGTTATCTTACGTACCCTGAACAGGCAAGTTAGGCTATTCACTGGTTCTGGAACCACCCCCATGGTATTCCCTCTAAGGCCTGTTATTGAAGAGCTCAGAGAAAGCGCTATTGAAGAGTGTGATATTCGAACAATGAGGATGTGTCAAGGCGTCATAAAGGCAATAGAAAGTCGTTCTGATGATACTTATGTTTCTTATCGGAAGGTAAAGCTTTGTTATTTCTTCGTCAGAATCAATTAGTTTATTTAGGACATTTTTGTTAATCTGTTTTGTTGCTACTCATTTGTCCATGTAGGGTCTCGGTGTTGTGTGCAACAAACAAGGTGGTTTTGGAGAAGATGATTTTGTTGTTGAATTCCTTGGAGAGGTCGGTCTGTAGCTTTAAATTTTTATGTTTCCCAGTAACTAAGCTGTAGCAAAAACTTTCTCTGAAGTTCACTTGTATGTGTAGATATTGAAACATCTTTTAAAAGAAGAACATGGATTCTGACTTGTTTCGGTATTGTAGGTTTATCCTGTTTGGAAGTGGTTTGAGAAGCAAGATGGGATTCGTTCATTACAAGAAAACAAAACTGATCCTGCACCAGAGTTCTATAACATATATCTTGAGAGACCAAAGGTATGGAGAAAATATGATATTTGGCCTTGTATTCAATATATTAATCCCTTTTCTTACATTTTAAGCTGCTTGGCAGGGTGATGCCGATGGATATGATTTAGTTGTTGTTGATGCCATGCACAAGGCTAATTATGCTAGTCGAATTTGTCACTCTTGCCGACCTAACTGTGAAGCTAAGTAAGTTAAATTCTCCCCCTCTGCAATCATCCTTTTTCCCCAAAATTTTGGATTCAGATAGCACAATCAAGTGACAGTTGTTATAATTAGTTTCATTTTCATTAATGATGAATGCATAAACTAGCATGCCTAAGTACGCTCAGATTTATTCTCACATATATCCATTAATTGTTTATAAATTTGTCTGGATACACTTACCACTGATTGTGTCTGCTCTGCTAATATGTATTTTGTAATTCTCCTTCTCTTGCATATGCACACATATAGTTTCAACAATGTAGAGAAGAGAACTATGCTTGACAGTCTTCATATTCAATAAATTAAAAGCAGTTCACTCATTTCCCCCCCTTTGTCTTCTATTGTTTCAAGGGTTACTGCGGTAGATGGACACTACCAGATTGGTATCTACTCAGTACGTTCTATTGAATACGGCGAGGAGATAACTTTTGATTATAACTCTGTAACTGAGGTATGTTCTCCCTTTCTCTTCTTTTGTATGCTGTGGTAGGAAAGTATTGTTTATTTGAATTATTCTTTATGTTTCCACTCCATTGTCTAAAGGATGATGCTTATGTATGCAACAGAGTAAGGAAGAATATGAAGCGTCTGTATGCTTGTGTGGTAGCCAAGTATGCCGAGGCAGCTACTTGAATCTCACTGGTGAAGGCGCGTTTCTAAAGGTACTTGTGATGTTAACAGATATATGATTATATTACTGGTGTCAAAGATGCATAAGTGTGATGGTAATGGCTCTGTTAATAGAGCTTAAAGGGCTAAAGGTTGCTATATGCTTGTCCAACTAATAAGCTTATTTAGTTCCTTCGTACCAAAGTTTATTAAATATGTTCCTTTGTTCCTTATATGTCAAATAAAATTTTGTTAACTATATTTGTAACAGGTGTTGAAGGAGCGGCATGGTCTGCTAGATCGACACAGACTGATGCTGGAAGCTTGTACACTGAATTCAGTTTCAGAAGAAGATTATTTAGAGTTGGGAAGAGCTGGACTGGGAAGTTGTTTGCTTGGTGGGTTGCCAGATTGGGTGATTGCGTACTCTGCCCGTTTGGTTAGTCTTGAATCACTTTATCTTAGTTTGTCGCAACACTAATGCTGTGATCTCAATTTCTGACTAAAAGCTTCTTGTTCGTAAAGGTGCGCTTCATCAATTTGGAGAGAATTAAGCTTCCGGAGGAAATTCTTAAGCACAATTTGGAAGAAAAGAGAAAATATTTTTCAGAGATACAGCTTGACGTTGAGAAAAGTGATGCTNACAATTTGGAAGAAAAGAGAAAATATTTTTCAGAGATACAGCTTGACGTTGAGAAAAGTGATGCTGAGGTTCAGGTGAGACTATCACTCTTTTTAACCTTTCATGCTCTGTCCATATTTCTCGTCTTGTGTGCCTTNCTGTCCATAAACTCTTCTATGCTTATTATATATGTAACTTTAATGAAACAGGCAGAGGGTGTCTACAATCAGAGGCTTCAAAATTTGGCTGTTACACTTGACAAGGTGAATACAATCTCTCTTCATACTGTCATCTGCTTTGACTTTCACACTTTTACTACCATTGTTGTAATATTTTGTCCCGAATGAAGGTAGACTCTGATTAGTGTTTATACACAGGTAAGATATGTTATGAGACAAGTGTTTGAGGATCCAAAGAACGCTCCTCCTCCATTGGAGAGGCTTGCTCCTGAAGAAACAGTCTCTTTTATATGGAACGGAGATGACTCTTTAGTTGATGAGCTTCTTCAGTGTCTGTCACCGCACGTGGAAGAAGGCGTTCTTAATGAACTTAGATCCAATATTCGTACGCATGATCCGTCTGGATCCGCTGATGTCCTTAAGGAACTTCAGAGATCATTACTTTGGTGAGTACATATATCATATCACTTATGCTTAGATCTCTCTTATGTCATAGTACACTCATATCAAATAATAATTTCCCATGAAGGTTGAGAGACGAGATCCGAGATCTCCCATGTACATACAAGTGTCGGAATGATGCTGCAGCTGATTTAATCCATATATATGCCTATACAAAGTGCTTTTTCAAAGTTCGGGTAAGTTTTTTTGTATAACTTGAGTGACGAAAGAACGGATCTTGTTGAAACTTCTTCTAACAGATGGGTCTTGATATGTTGCAGGAGTATAAGTCTTTTATCTCTTCTCCTGTACACATTAGTCCGTTAGATTTAGGTGCCAAGTATGCTGACAAGTTAGGTGAGAGTATAAAAGAGTACCGGAAGACTTATGGCGAGAACTACTGTCTCGGGCAGCTAATATATTGGTATAACCAGACAAACACCGATCCAGATCTTGCATTGGTGAAAGCAACTAGAGGCTGCTTGTCCTTACCCGATGTTGCTTCCTTTTACGCAAAGGCCCAGAAACCGTCAAAGCAACGTGTGTATGGTCCAAAGACGGTGAAAACAATGGTTTCACAGATGGTAATTTCTTTCATAACCTACTTATGACATACATGTGTTTGTTTCACTTGTGTCTTTTTTTAACTGTCCATAACATGGCTATTTTACGCGTGTGTGCACAGTCAAAGCAACCTCAAAAGCCGTGGCCAAAGGACAAAATATGGATGTTCAAAACCGTGCCGAGAGTATTCGGGAGCCCAATGTTCGACGCCGTCCTCAATAGCTCGTCACTAGATAGAGAACTGTTGCAATGGCTTAGAAGCAGACGGCATGTCTTCCAAGCGACATGGGATAGTTAGGTTAAATCTTAGAGATTTCCCTTTTGGGAAAACACAGTTACTATAAATAGAGTCTCTTTATCAATGGACCCATGATGACCAAAGCAAAATCAGTGGGAAGTGTCCTCATTCTTGTGTATAGCTTTGCCATATATGTGATTTTTGGAAATTGATTATATCTTTGGGTTAGTGTCATTGTTTACTCTCTTATTAGATTAGGCTCACATAATTTTCAGACAGGTGAACCATTTTTACTATAAGCTGTTTCCTTTTTCTTACATTAGTAATAATACTTGATGTGTTCTTGTTCCTAAATTTATTAAAGCATGGCTTCAAAAACAGAGATATCACACAAACAAACAAACATAAATATAATTTGATAAAATTACATACCAAACACGTTTTTAGCAGTAAACTAATTAATAAATAAACGATTACAAGAGCCTTCATTATCCTCATTTATTTAATTTGGAATGTTATACATAGACGATAGATTCATATTTTTACTAGTCTCAAAGGACCATATATATATCAACCATCAACCTTCATGTCGGTTTCATTATCCCACTTATATGCTCCACTTGGCTGTGTCGCCTCGCCGATATCTTCCACGGTGAGCTGCGAAATCGACGTTTTCAACGGCACAATCGCATGGCCATACTTCTCCGCATCTCCACAATAATCCTTATCCATTCCCATTCCAAAAAACATAACAATTTTTTTAACATAAAAGAAGGAAAAAAAACATACAAATTTTATAACATTAAATTAAACAAACGACAAACACACATTTTTATAAGTAATTGTATGTAATGTTTGAATATACTTACTTGATCGGCATGCATTTTCCTCACCAACTTCTTGAACATCTCAAAGTTGTTTTCTTGAAAGACCNGTGTCGCCTCGCCGATATCTTCCACGGTGAGCTGCGAAATCGACGTTTTCAATGGCACAATCGCATGGCCATACTTCTCCGCATCTCCACAATAATCCTTATCCATTCCCATTCCAAAAAACATAACAATTTTTATAACATAAACAAACGACAAGCACACATTTTTATAAGTAATTGTATGTAATGTTTTAATATACTTACTTGATCAGCATGCATTTTCTTCACCAACTTCTTGAACATCTCAAAGTTGTTTTCTTGAAAGACCGTACCGGACAAGCGAAGATAAGTGAATCCGTACATTCTCAGCTTAGGTTTACCGTTAGGGTTAACTCCGTTAGGTCTCGCGTTAAGAAGAATTTGATTGTAGCCTTTGGCTCCATAAGTCTCCAATGCATTTTCACCAGCGACTTCTATACCTTCTTTCCATGCTTTGCTCAATACCTAAATCAAATAAAATAACCATATCGAAGAACAATTGAATTTAAAACTTCGTAAACTCTTATATATGTTTTAACGGAGTTTTAATTTAAAACTAATGACCATTTGAACAAGTTCTTGAGGAGCACTTAGGGCTTCTGCGACATTATCGGTATCTTTCATCTCAAGGCAAGTGAAGTTGAGAATCGCGTAGTGTTTTGAGAGCATCCTAGCGATCGGACGGTAACCATCTCTGTTGAATAGGTTGTAATATCCGGCAGTTAGCTCCGCGGCGTGGCTGTGGTGGTTATACAACCAGTGAATCCCCGAAACCTAAAAAAACACACATTATCATAAACTAGTTAAGGTTATTTTTCTGAACCCCTAAAAGATGTTTTATAGTAATAATTAATACCTTGGCAGCCAAGTTAACTTTAAGACCACCAAAGATCTTGTTTGCTTCTCCTAAAATCTGATCTCCATGAAAGATGAGTTTATTCGAATACCACGTCAAGAAAAACTCTCCTTTCTCCGTCGCATAACTCCCATTTCTCTTGAAAAATCCAGTCTCCTCCGCCTTGTGGTTGTATTCTCCGGCGTCATCCGGCAAATCCCACTCCGGATGACCAGCCTTCTCCGCCACTTCTTTGAAATCTTTCTTCAAGTACTTGTCATAGCACTTAAAAGTAATAAATAACCAAAAAAACGCACCGTTTTGTTTTAGCGGCAAAATCGCA
>OVAT01000164.1:0-13427 GCA_900406305.1 Cochlearia officinalis
AAGTCGCTTAGTTTTTCGCCGCCGCCTTCTGTCATTAGGTCTAGAAAGTCTCCAACTTTTTCAAATAAAAAATTGTTCATAACTCTCTCTCACAACAACTAAACTTGGGTCTTTTAAATATGAAATGTTTTTTATTTAAAACTTGTTAGAACCCATTCAAAAAGATTTCTAGTTTCATAAATGATCGTATCCACTATGTACAAGAATCACAAAGATTAGTCGTGCAAGTTATCTGAATAATAAATTGGAACTATAAATTCAGAATCAAGAACATGTGTTTAAAATAGGATAACTCTTAAAATAAAATCAAAAGATATTCTTAGAACTAAAATAACATCAAATTTTATTTCTAAAAATACAATCAAAACGAATTTTTAGTTTTTTGAGCTAAACTTTAAATTCTTAAGAGTTAACTAAAACCTTTTTTAAGAAAACTCAAAAAATACCCATCTAACACAAACTAACAAACAATATAATTAAAATTCGTTAAACAAATAATTCTTAGACCCATTTAACAAAAACTTTAAAAAATATAACAAAAGCCCTATAAATAAACAAGTCGTAGAGGCTTTAAACACAAATTCAAAAAAAATGTACGGAAAATCCATTAAACAACATCTCTCTTATAAAAATCGATAAATTCAGATAAAATAACTAATAGGATCATCAAAAAATAAAGAGATGCTGAAATTAAAATACACCAAATCTTGAACAACAATGATTTAAATGATTTCAAAATATAACTCTTAAACAAACAAACTTGTAGACCATTAAACAAAAATTCCCAAAATATAATTAAGCCCGTTATACAAACAATTTTTAGACCCATTTAACACTCACGAAAAATGTAATTAAAACTCACTAAACAATTAATTGTAGGCCCACTAAACTCAATCTTACAAAGAATGAAATTAAACCCCATTTTATACCATTTAACTTAAACTCACAAAATACATAACCGAAATTGGGGCTAAACATTCTATATATACTAATTGAGAAACATTATTTGAATTAAACAAGGAAATATAACACGTGTCATCACTATAATGATTCTAAAAAATTAACAACAATTATCAAAAATTATCAAAAACTCATTTGATTACATTACATTTTTCATTTCAAAAAAGGTCACATATGTTGGTGTAACATAAGCCAACTTACAACCCATAAAAAAATAGATTAAACTATTTTATGTTAATTTTTGATAAAAATATAAAACATGTGGAAACAGTGGCGGAGCCAAGTAAATTTCTTACTGGGGCAAACAAATTTTATTAAAACAAATTAGTACAAATGTACTGTACGTTTTCTTATTTAATGGGGTCAAAAAATTTAGATGGGTCAAGATTTATTTTACATGGGTGCAATATAAAAAAAATCTGAAAAAATAAAAGAATCTGAAAATTTGATGGGTGCAGTTGACCCCACTACCAATACATTGGTTCCGCCACTGTGTGGAAAACCACCCAATATCAGTATAATTTTGATAAAATATAATGTATGTGGTATGAGTTTGGGTGGTGTCCTGATGAAGCATTCAAAAATATTTCTGCTCGACTTTAGATTATATATTGAGTTGTTGTATAGCTAAATTTTGTTTTTTCGATATTTTAATTTTTCACATGCATTATACTTTAAAAAAACATTATTTATATTTCATAAGAATTCTTCACTAGCATAGTGTAGATATATTGTAAGTTGAATTTATATTTTTGATTAATTTAAAGATGTTGTTACAATTGATATTCTTTATCAATGAAATATTCTTGATGGGTTGTTGTTTATTTTTGAAGCTTCCATGTTCCAAATTTTTGACCAGTTCGCATAATTTGAATCGGGTCAAAAGAACCAATAGAACACTCAAGCTCAATACAACATTAGCCCATTAATACCTAATTGCAAAACACACAGTTTTCTTACAACTAAGTGCTCATTTTCAAGAAATTTATAACTCACCCAATAACTTATACAAAGAAAACACAGAAACAAATAGATGTAAAATCCTTACAAGAGAAACAGCATCAAACTATTGAAAAATAAAAACAAGGAAGCTTAAAAAGTCTTGAAATAAAAAACACACACAAATCTCAATGATGATGATGCCTTGAGAAAGACTCGTACAAGGAATCAACCATATCATAAATGTGACTCAAGCTTGGCTGCTTGAATGTAGGCGCATCGGTACACATAAGCCCAAGGCTTACCACTTTCTTAACTATCTCCATCGTCCTCTCTTCCATCCTCATCTTCACATCAATCACTCTCTCTAGATTATTCGGATAGTGTGCTCTTATATACTCCACATAACTCCTTTCTGCATCTTCTCGCTCCGTATCAGGTTTTAGATTTGTTATCATCTCCAATACAAACACTCCAAACTTGAATATATCTAATAAAATAACAACAAAATACACACGCACACACACACACACACACTTAGGCTTTTATGAACATAAAACCTTTAAGCAAAAATATTCAAATAAAGAAGGCAAAGAGAGTTATTAATTACTTCTTGATGTGTTGTTTCGATGATGACCAATCATGAATTTAGAAATCAATGGCTCTTGATCATTATTATCAGGTACCAAAAGACTACATGTGTTGAGATCAAACGTGATCTGAGGCCATTCATCAGATAGGTACCGAAGACCGTCTACAACCCCCTTAACAATCTGTAGCCTTCTTCTCCACGAAGAAGAAGACGAAGAAGAACTTAGCCAAGTCTCGACATTTTCACCACAAATCCATTCTGTAACCAAAGCTCTCAAGTTTCTGCTATTACACCAACCCAAAACGGTAACCACATTCTTGTGTCTTATCCTAAAATACGTCTCGCATTGCTCATCAAACTCTCGCCTTTTCTCTTTCGATACTTTCTTTGTGTAAACCTTGATCTTTACTTTTGTCCCGCCTCTTAACATCCCTCTATAGGTTTCCACTCCATGGCTCTTGCTTACAAGATTTTGATCCGAGAACTCATCGGTGGCTGCCTCAAGCATCGCGGATGTGAACTTGTTGTGGCTTCTTCTGAAAATTCTTGGTAAGTAATCAGGCCTTTTGAGACATACCCATCCGAGACAAAAACAGAGAAAAATCACCACCGGAAGAAACACAAACAACAAGACCAAATGTTCCATCTTGTAAAGCTTCTTATTAGGCAGAACACCGGATTCTACAAAGCTCGAGGCATTGAACCGTTTGAAAAACTCCAAATCCGATATATTACTCTCCCAAAATCGGTTGTAGGAAATATTCAAATGGGTCAGATTGGTTAACCCTAAGAGTTCTTGAACGGGAACAAAACCGGAGAACTGATTGTACTTAAGATCAAGAGACCGGATCTGAGAACAAGACAAGACATTCTTAGGAAACTTACCTGTAAGAGAGTTGTTAGCGAACTGGACCTCGATTACTGTCAGAGGACAAAACTTCCAGAAGAAATCGAAAGAGAGATAAAGCTCGGCGGTTTTAGGTCGGCCGTGTATTCTGATACTTGAGAAAGAATCAACGCAGTTAGGGTTTTTGGAGTCTTCGCAGAGGTGGCTTGCGACAATGGTGGATTTAAAGATCTCGAGTAAGTCGTCCATGGAAGAAGGTAAAGTGTTGTTGCAATAACCAAGGAGTGGATTACGATTACAGTTTCTTATGATGGTTGTGACGAAATCAGTAGGCATTTTGAGATTAGAAAGGTCTTCTTCCACCGTTGCTGAGAAAACGTGGAGAGGAAGCAATGATGATGATAGTAAAGTGATCAAGAAGAACCACAAGAAGAGAGGAGAAGCCATTGGAGATTGAGTTTGTTTGTGGGAATTAAAGAGAGAAGCAGAGCGAGAGAGGAGAGAAAGAGAGAGAGGAGGTTGTTTTTATGGTAGAGACAGAGTAAAGTGATCGTGTGCTTGTAATTTTGAAATATTAATTAAAATTATTTTTGGTAAAATATCTAAACGGCGAATTTAATTTATCTCATTTTAAAAATTTAAGAGAAACAAACATATCCACAAATTCAGGGTTTTTCCAACCATGTTCGTCCACTTTCTCATTTTTAACTTGCGTCTAAATTGTTTCAAAATTATTTACTTTGATTAGCAATTTTTAAATATTATAGTAACTTACAACATTGATAGAGAAAGGTAAAAATTTATAATGATCGTGAGTGATATATGGAGTGAGTACTTTTAAGGAATTTTAATTTTTCTTTTCTGTTTAAATAATATTTGAAGCAAAAAAAAGAATTTTTGATTAAAAATTGTTAAATAAAAATCTTTCAAGTTATATATTTTCAAGTATTAGTGGAAGCGATAAATAAGGAAATTAGTTATGTTTCAAATTTTTGTTTAACAACATTTTGAAAAAACAGTAAAAAAATAATTTTGTAAATAATAATTTTTTGAGGCAAAAGCCACTTGACGCATTTTAATTGGTCAAGTAACTTGTGATTTATAACCAGAGTCGGCTCTTACCCTTAGCAGGGTGGGCATTTGCCCAAGGTCAGGGTCCAAATTGTTTTTATATGTTATTTCTTTAAAAGTAAAAAAAGCCCATGTTACAAAATAATATGATAGAAAATGTTCAAAAATTTTTAATGTGCTATTTTCAAAACTAAAAAAACTCATGTTACAAAGTAATTTGATTAAAAAAGCTAAAAATTATTCTATTATAAATAAAAAGGCCCATCGTAATTAATAAAATAACTCTAATAAAATAATTATAATTAATATAAAAGGGTCCATATTTTATATTTTGCCCGAGGCTAAATTGTTTTTTGAGACGGTCATGTTTATAACATAAGGGATAAATTAAAAACAAACATGTGTTTTATTTTATTGTTTATGATTTTTTTTTTTAATAAGTTGAACAACAAAAAGACTCATTCAATCTCCTACAATATATAATTATATATATATATAAAAATAGGAACTTATTGAAACAAAAGTTGACTAGAGACAGACCAAGACACGGTCAAGTTGTTTATTAGACTCCTCCTTTTGTTTTTCAACAACCAAACAGCAAAGCCGTAAAAACCAAACTTAAAAATATATTCATAACGGAGACACAACTTGATGAGTTCTTCTGACTTGGAGAAACTGGAGAAGTTGATGATTCTTGATGTTGTTGAGCCATTGGTATAGAAATAGGAACCTTACTAACAGAGAGAGCAACGACCACAATCTTCTGTCCTTTCAAGCAGTGATCTTGATGACCACTTATGAAATAATAAGGACCAGATCTGTTAAGCGTAAACTCTGTTTCTCCATTGTCAAAACTCTCCAGTGGATACTCAACGTTGCATCCTTCAAAATCATATTTCACCACTCTTAGAACCGAATCTGTACCCTCCGTATACTTGAAATCTACAATAATATATATATATTCAACCTCTTTTATTAATTTAGTCAAAGACTAAAAGTATGTAGAGATTCACACAGTAACTTACAGAGTGTGTCATTGACTACGAAACGGTTTCTTGTAGGCCAAGTTACGTAATTTTCTTTTGGATTTGTGGACCAATCGCCGTCACTTCCAACGTAAAACCTCCGTGCATCACCGGCAGAGAAGAGAATGGCCGCCAAAGAAGCGGAGATAACTAAAGAAATACAAAGACTTTTCATGATCATGAGGATATAGAATATTTTTAGGTGTTTAAGGAAAAAGTGTTTTAGATTTTTAGACTTTTTCATGATGATGATGAGTAATGTGAATTTTATAGAAACGGAAAAGGAATATTGGGCTTGTGTTTAGGGAAAGTTGTTGAGGAGAAGAGGAAGAAGTTACATGTTATCCCGTATCCTTTGTTTTTCAAACTATTGTAGTATATATACTCTTTGTTTTGTATAAGTCATGTGACTTGTGAGTATTCCATTAGTTTTTGGATAAAGTGGCAAATTAAAGAATATAAAAGGATTTTGTTAAAAAAGACAAGACATGAAACTAAACACATGCTTAAACTTGTGAAAACAAGATCATCTCCTTGCCCATCGTGATCATCATGAAAAGTCTAAAAATTTAAACACTTCTCCTTAAACACCTAAAAATATTAAACTAAACACATGCTTGAACTTAAAAAGACGTTTATTTGTATGAATTTACTAGTATAAGAATTGTTTTTGCAAAATGTTGTAAAAAGCACAAAAATATGCACGATGACTAGACCAATTTACATTGGAAACCCAAATATATATATAATTTGTTTTCTCTAATTCCTCTCTGTTTAAAAGCTTGGTATACATTTTCAGTTTCTTTTTTCTCACATATCCAAGGCTTTACTTTAGAGTATTTTTGGTTTATCTTCTTCTTTTTAGCTTTTTGTGACTTTTCATGTATATAACAAAAATAACCAAACACAATTACAATTTAACTAAAGATCCTTTTAGTTACGTTTGACCAAATTATATATACATTTTTCGCACAAATTAGACAAATTTTATTAAAACTAAAGCAAATTTTATTTAAATTATATCAATTTTTTTAAGTTTTTTAAATCCGAAAACCGAACCGACAATCCAAATCCGAATTAAACCAAACCAAAAATTCATAATGCTGAAATGGCTTCGTAAACTACTATTGTCTCATCATCATGATGTTGACTTCATATGGTGCCAGGGCAGTCGTACGAGGTTTAAGGACATGGTTTTCGAACTGGGCAACACGATAAGCAATGAATCTATCATCTCTAAAGAGCAACTCTGCCCCTTGAGGAAGACTCATATCTGGCTTCAACGGAGGACATACTACATGTTGTTGACCACTTGTTATAGTCGATGGTCTATTATTACCATCCTTTGAAGGTATGCCATTGTTTCTAGGATTCTCACGCACGTGAGAAGAAGAAGAAGAAACATTTATCTTATTGACATTATTATTGGTTGATGCCTTTATAACATCTGGAAGGTCGCCTACACATAATGGAAAAACATGAGTTTGTGACACTAGCTATTTCATTTATCTAACTCGGGAAATATGATTTATCTAATTCAACCACAAAGTTAAAAAAAAAAACAAGAAGAGCAAAGCAAAGCATGTATAATGTAATATATGTTCAAAGAAGACTTACCATGTTCATAAACTAGAGGGGTCACCATCTTAGAAGGCTGAGAAGGGATCTCTTGTTTAATGCTCTTCAAGTTTGAATTTGCAGCTTCTTGATTCTCACAAGGCAAAGAAGGTGACGAGGTGTGGTTTGGATGGCCTACATGTGGGTACGACGATTTGGATGAAATAAATATTGGGAATCGGAAGTTTGATAAATAACAAAAACAAATAATGGAAGATAAACAATGTAAGATAAAAGTGTTTTATTAGCTTCTTCTATGAGCACTAGGTTTTGGTGGGATAATAAAATGGACTCTTGAAAGATGAGTTGGGTGGCTTGGAGTAAGCTAACACTCCCCAAAAATACTGGCGGGCTAGGCTTCAAAGATATTACGGCATTTAACGACTCATTGTTAGCAAAACTAAATTGGCGAATGCTTAAATATCCGTTATCATGGCTTCAAAGATACTCAATGGTAAGTACTATCACGATACGAGTTTCATGGAATGTATGATAAGTTCAAATTGCTCCCATGGATGGAGAAGTATCTTGGAAGGTAGAAAAATCTTAGAGAAAGGGCTCGGCTAGATGGTGAGCAATGGTAGGAACATTCGAGTTTGGGACGACCCATATGGCTATCGACGGACTTGATAGACCTATAGGACCACCTACAACAGAAAATAAGGACCTCATGGTTGCAGAAATAATCGACCACCAATCAAACCAATGGAATTGGGATAAGGTGAGAGAACATGTCCCTGAACTAGAGAAGCAGATACAGGCCAACGCTCTAAACAAAAACAAAGAGTAACGATGCGGTCGCAACACCAAATCTACGTTGATGAGTTGGATGTGGATTGTATGGTTGATGCGGCTTGGAACGCGGCTTCTTTGGACTGCGGAATTGGGATAGTATACCGCGCAAATATGGCTTCTTCAAGTGAAGAATGTATGGAGAAGAGAGCTGATGTTTCATCGGCTTTATCGGCGGAGGCATGGGCTGTGTTATCTGCCCTGAAAAGAGCAAGGAACAAAGGCGTGGAAAGGATACGAGTGCTATATGATTCCCATGTTTTGGTAAACTTGCTCAACAAAGGAGAAGAAGAGCACATCAACATTCTTAATATTATAAATGATATACACGATGTTGCGAGTTCTGTTTTAGCGATTTCATTCGTTTTTATTGCGAGAACGTCTAATTGTTTAGTCGATTCTCTTGCAAAAAGAGCATTAGTTGCTCAACATTGTATTCTTTAAGCTGCAATGTAATTTTTTTGACCAAAAAAAGAAAAATCTCCTAAAATTGTAGTAGGACCACACCTTAAGTTTGCTTTTGTCTATTTCATTTAAAATTAAAATTTGATAATTAATTTTGTGGCTTAATGGAGAGAACCATGTATGGTCATAATCATAACTTCTTGTTTTTATGATATAAATTATTGACATTAAACTTGTAAATACACTAATATTTATCATACACTAGGTGCGGTGTGGATATTTATTTGACAAATAATATTATAAATTTAATTTTTAAAAATAGTGACATAGATTATTGTATTTTTATTTTAGTAATAATAAATTAGAATTAAATAAAAATTGTTAGTAAAATAGTGTTTTTTAGATTTTATCCAAATACTTATTTGGGAAATTGAAAAACAAGGATGTTTTTTTAAAAAAAAATTCCATATATACCTGTTTTGTAAAATGTATTTTCTTGTTTTTCAATTTCTCCAATAAGTATGGACATATTGAGAGTTGTCCATATCTGTTGTGTTATTTTTTATTTGCTTTTTATCGGTTGTGATATTTTTTAAAAAAAGATCAAACATTTATCGTTGAGCATATATGGACAATTCGTAAATAGATTTCTAAGTTTTTGTTATTTTATTGGGAGAATTACAAAATTATACTATTTGAATTGTATTTCATAAAACTACATCATTTCAACAATACTTCACAAAACTACACTTAAACACTCAAAATTAAATCCAAATAAACCATACCCCTTAATACTATACCTTAAACACTAATTAGCGAACTCAAATGAAAAGATTTTAATTTTTGTAATTTTTAAAAGGATAAATCAAGCTTTTAAAATTTTGAAAAAATGTAAATATGTGAAAAAATTAAATTAGAAGTAATTTTATAAAGGAGAAGTTGAAAGGGGGTAGTTTTGTGAATTCCTCTATTTTATTTGAGACATTTGTATAGTATTATTTAAAAGTAATTTGAAATTTTTAGAAACTTTTGAAAATTTGCTCGCAATTTTTCACAGGTCACACTCATAGCTTATAGCTTCCGCTTCCGCTTCCTCGGTTTTTAGAGTTATTCCCAAATCTCACTTTTCGTTAAAATAAAACATCACAGAGAAAAAATAATCGATTCACGAGAAAAAATTTGTGCGAAATTCGAAATTTTGGTTTCAGAGACGATGGAGACGGATCCAACGACGGTGGCGAGGACGACGCATCCAACGGCGGCGGCGAGGACGACACATCCAACGGCGGCGACGAGGACGACGCATCCAACGGAGGCGACGAGGACGACGCATCCAACGGATGCGGCGGAGACGGAGAACACGGTCACCAAATCCGTCCGTGTGGTGGCTAGGGTGAGATCCGCCGCGACAGAATCTTCTTCGCCGGAGAGCACGGTCACCAAATCCGTTGGTGTGGTGGCTAGGGTGAGATCCGCCGCGACAGAATTTTCTTCTACGACGAAGAGACTCGTATCTGTTCACAAAAACGAATCTGAGTCCGTTTCGATCTCCTTCGATGACCAAACCTTCAGGTTAATTTTTGAATTTCGGATCCTTTCTTCACTCTTAGGCAAAGAGAAACTATGGGTTTTGTTACACTTTTGTGTTGTTTTTTCGTTGCTGTGTAGATTTTTGAGAGTAGATTTTTTGAGTTTTTTTTGTTAAAAGAGAAGAAAACGATGATTTAATCTCTGTTAATGTCTCTTATAATAAGTGATTAAAGAGAGGAAGAATCTGATTACTTTGGGGTTTGATATGAGTTAATTTCAATGGATACTTGTTGATTTTCTTTAACATTGAGTCTCTTTTTATTAACTTAGTCAACACTTTTAGTGCTAATTAAAGAGTATGTTTTTTTTCTTTCTTCAATGTGTAGTGGCAGCTCGAAAGATCATTGGAAATTGGACTATTGTTATGAAGAAAACGAAACCACGGGTTTTCTTTTCGCCAAAGAAATCAAACCTCTTGTCATTAGCGTCTTTGAGGGTAAACACGCTAATGTGATTGCTCTCGGAGCAAGATTCAGTGGCAAAACGCATCTTATCCAGGTAATGAAACAAATAAAATTGTTGTAACTGTTGATTGAAACAAGGGTAGTTCTCATATATGCCACTAAATATAGTTTCTGCTTACAAAAATAACACACGCTTTTTAAAGTTTTACTTTTACTATTACTGTTAAAAATCTTTTTTTCTTAAAATACCATTAAACTTAAGTTAAATTAGCTTAAAACATTCAAAACTAAACCCTGCCATCTCAGGGTACTTGAAGTTTTTAAACACAGCGGAGAAGTGAGTTTTGTTTTGTTTTGATGATAATTGGTTTGATATGGATGTTAACTAAATAAGTATTTTTCTCTTCTTTTGTGGTGTTTACAGAGAAGAACTAAAGCAGCTTAAGGTGAGATTAACTTTAACTAGCTTTCTCATAATATATATATGAACTGTTTGTGTTTATAGATAAGTAATTAAACTAACTCGTAATGATAGGGTATTGGAGAAAAGAGAGCAACTTACATGGTTGAACTCCGCGAGGAATCTCCCGAGCCGTTCAAGACGGTAAGTCTTTGCCTATTACAAGTTATGTTTTTAAAGTTTATGCAAAGCGCGACAGAAATTGATGATTTTTCTTCTGTTGCAGCTTGATGATTTGAAAGATATAGGACTATCGGCAAAACAGGTTAGTTTATTTATCACTAAACCTTTTAATTTCTCTATTTGAAAACAGTAATTTCAGATTTAGATGGATAGTTTGGTAGATGATACACAACATTTGAGGACAAAACACCGTGTTTAAGTTTACACAATGTCACATATACACAATGACTTTTTCTAATGTGTAATATTGTGTGTATTTGTAACAGATCAAAGCATTGGTGAGTAAAGAGCTTGGAAATGTTTTCAGTTGAAAATATTTTATCAATTATAGTCTATTTTTAAAGTGTTGTCTTGTAATTCCAAAAACTATATGTATAGCCGTGAAACAGTCATAAAAATATATATGTGGCTAGTTTTTTTGTTACGTTAATCGAATAAATAATACTTTCACATTTGTGATATGGACACATGGTGGTCTCTTTGGAAAAAAAAGTTATGATAAATTAAAACACTACAAGTGATAATAAACAAGTGGTATTTTTGCAAACTGTCAGCACCATTTTTTGGCATTGCACTAATTAAAAGATACAATTAAACAAACAAACCATATAAACATCAAAGTGAATCATGAAAATTATGAAAATAAACAAACATATAATAAATGGGATATATTTTTGCAACCTCATGTCTCATCTTTCTTGGTCCACATACCATTACTCCAACTTCTTCGGAACCTTCTGCTTCAAACAAAATCTCTGCAAAAATATTTAAATTAATTAATTTGTATGAGCTTCGGTATATATTTAGAGAAAAGCCTTAAAAGTTCCACTATTTTTATTTCCAAAAATACTATCTTACAATTTTTTTTTTGATAAAAGTACAACTTAATTTTTTTATTTTCCAAAATATATATCATATATACAAAAATAAATTCTAATGTTGTAATTTTTTTTATTTTCTTGTTTGGGTTAGTATTAAGTGTTTAGACATTAGAGTTTAGCTTTGAGGGGTTTAATATCTATCTTTGAAGATTTCAAGCTAATTATGTATGTGATACTTTTTTAAAAATTAGTACTGCTTTGGACCAAAATACTTGTTATAGTATTTTGATACAAAAACTCAAATTTATAAGTGGTATTTTGGCAATTGCCCTTGTTTAAATAATTAGTAGTAAATAGATGATTTACTTTTTATGTTAGGTTTGACACCAAAGTGGACCGAAATAGATACGACTATCGATTGATACGGAACACTCTCAAGCTCCCTCTCGTGTCCGGTGCGGAACCAAGAGCCTGGAGAGGACGTAGGAGTCTGAAGATCTACACTTTGTACTTGTTTTTTGGACTTACTATCGCCATCAATGTTAAGTTTCTTGTGCCACAAGAAAACTGCACTCGAAGAGACGAAAATACAAACACACCCTAGGAACATATCCCAAAGAGATCTATATGAGAAATTGTAGATCTTCTTAGGGTATATATAATAACGCGTAACAATCGCTATGAGGAGTAGAAACATGGCGAATGATGAAAATATCACGACCCCGAGCCATAGTAAGTTGTTTGGTCCAAAAACCTGGGAGATAGGTGAGTCTTGAGCATGTGGCTTGAACCATTTGGTCTTAAGAAGGCTTTAATCATCATTTGTTATCTCTTGTTTCTTGTCTTCTTTAGTAACATAGGCTTCGATTCGAACATTTAACCTAGAAATGTCGGAGACTAATACATCCGAGGGGAAAATTAGGTCTAAAAATGCAAGGTCATGGTAATGTTTGAAATCACAAACAAGAATATCGAACATTTGGTACCTTTGTGGTTTGGTTTTGGCTTTGATAGATAAGTTCTCTTATAATCGAAATGAATGGTGTGATTTCACTGTCTCCACTCAGTAGTATTATAGAGAGTCATACCTAAATATATATGATGGGAGAATGAAAAAAATTAGATAAAATTAACGTTATTAAAAATTCATCAAAACTATTTTTAAAAGTGAGAAATTGACAAAATTATACATTTTCAAACACTACGTTATAAAATATATATTTAAATTTCTTTTTAGTTGTACATTTGTTTAACGCTTCACATGAAACAACCCTTTAAAAAAAATTCAAATTTAAATTTTCATTTAATGTATAGACTTTAGTTTTGAAAGAGAGAATTTGTTTGAGTTCAATATCAGTGTTTAGGTATATTTATGGATATTAGTTTGTGTCTCTATCTTTAAATTATGCTTATTTTGAAGTTATATCTTTCAAGTTTGTTGTTCGGGTTTGTCCGATGACGACTCTCTATTTTGTAACCGATTAAATTATAAATGAAAGAATTTGAGTGACAAAAAAAAATGTTAAGTGGGTGTATTTTTGCAAATTAAAACCGTAAAAGTATTTTTTGGGCAAATACCCCGAAAAATGACATATGAGTAAACAACCACAAAAAAAATATGAAAAAGCCAACGAAAATCCAAAAAAAATCTAGCTATAAGGTATAGTCACAATTTTATCCAATATGTAATGAGATTTTCGTAGTCATAGTAATTTTTGTAG
>OVAT01000165.1:0-13407 GCA_900406305.1 Cochlearia officinalis
TCATATATCGAAGAGCTCGACGATTAGAACGCAATATAGATTTAAAAGTCCATGCGAAGATTTGAAGCGTTTTCGACGAGGATTTGAAGCATCTCCGGGGAGGATTTGAAGCATATACGACGAAGAATTGAAGCGTCTCCGAGTACATGAGAGGCGGTGACGAGAACGAGATGGAAGAGAATGAGTCGCGACGGACAAATAGGTAGAGACAAAAAACAAATCGATCTCTACGGACTGAAACTTTGAAAAAGAAAACGAAGAAGACAAACGCGAGAGAGAGAATGAAGAGAAGATGCAAATAAGAGATATCTTGAAGGAATATTTTGATGAAGCTATTTTAACGGAAGAATGAATATGAAACAAAGAAGAAGAACATAAAAATTTGTCGCTTCTTTTCTTTTGTTTTCTTGAATTAGGTTAAAAAATTAATTGAGTATTTTGGTTTATTTTAATGGATCTGAATCGGATCATTAAGTTGGGTTTGTAATTAGAATGATTTTTGAAGGGTTTTTAGTCTTTTATATCTATTATTAATTTAAAAAATAAATGTAAAAAATAAGAAAATAGGAGATGGCATATTCGATCACCTTTTAAGAAAAAATGGCATATGAGATAATGATTCTTTTGAATCGGTTTCGTTTTGTTTTCTTCAAATTTCCCAAAATCGAACACACAAATCTTATAAAATTCAAAACTTTAAGAATGGGTTCGTCTCTGCGACTATGGTTTGCTATAGCAATCGTGTTTACACAGCTAATCAATGGAGCTTTGTGTTGGGGCAAAGATGGTCACTACACCGTCTGCAAAATAGCCCAGGTCTATATTTCAAAGACATCTTTGTTGCTTATTATGACCTTAGATTCTTATAAAAATCTGAACTTTATTACCGAAATTTAAGATTCAGTTTAGCTCTCTAGAACTGTTAGAACCACTCCAGGAGATTACTGTGATAGAGTTAAACCGTGATTCGTCGTCTACGACGGAATCGGTAAATCTCCGGTGAGATTTTAAAAGAGAAAACTAAAGAGAACGATAAAAGAGAAACTAATTTTTATCAAATGATTTCTTTTTTTTCTGTTTCCTTTACATTTCGGTATATATAGCGTTCTGAAAATGGAAGAGAACATATCTTCTTCCTTGACACGTCACCAGCTTCTGTCCAATATACCACCATCTAATTATTCACTTATACCACTTTTTCCTTATAACAATTTCCTGTAACATACTGTTGTGGTGGATTATGGCTTTAAAAAGTGTACCTTTGTGATGTCTGATAAGTTACAATGGCATTTTTTGTGATCTTTTAGAGCTATTTTGAGGAAGAAACTTTGGCTGCAGTGAAGAGACTCTTGCCTGAATCAGCAGAAGGAGATTTAGCATCTGTCTGTTCATGGCCTGATGAGATTAAATGGCAATGGAAATGGAGATGGACTAGCCCTTTGCACTATGTTGACACGCCTGACTATAGATGCAACTACGAGTATTGTCGTCGGTTTTGGCTCTTCTCTTTCTCAACTTCTTAAACCCTTTATCTTGTATGGAATTGTAATCTGAAATGTAATTCTATATGTTGTCTTAACGAAAGGTGATTGTCATGATACTCATAAGCATCAAGACCAGTGTGTGACAGGAGCGATATTCAACTACACAATGCAACTTATGTCGGCTTCTGATAAAAACTCGCGGGCAATAGCACACTGTGAGTGG
This sequence comes from Cochlearia officinalis, assembly GCA_900406305.1. NCBI lineage: Eukaryota > Viridiplantae > Streptophyta > Magnoliopsida > Brassicales > Brassicaceae > Cochlearia > Cochlearia officinalis. The sequence goes on from OVAT01000165.1 coordinate 1,708, forward strand.
GATGCTAAGTTTTAGTTTGAATTTGTATGGAGCGTAGAGCCGTGCGTGACTAGTCTTTTTTGTGTGTGCAGATAACTTAACAGAGGCTCTTATGTTTTTGTCACATTATATAGGAGATGTTCACCAGGTAAGTAATGTATCTGTTTTGTTATTCAAATAAATCGTTATGAGAATGTGTTCTCTCTTGAGTTATATGTAATCTACACAGCCCTTGCATGTTGGTTTTCTGGGAGATGAAGGTGGAAACACTATAACAGTCCGCTGGTACCGTCGTAAAACAAATTTGCACCACGTAAGTGTTTTTGATTGATAGTGTTGATGGATTAAATGTGTGTGTTTTATGATCTTTTAATGTTCCAAAATCTGAAAGGAAATCATTTTGGTTATGAAGGTATGGGATAACATGATAATTGAGTCTGCTCTTAAAACATACTACAATAAAAGCCTACCACTCATGATTCAAGCTCTTCAAACCAATCTTACGGTACAATCTTTACTTTCTTTATGGAGCTAAGGTTACATAATATCCAATCAACTTTCAATAACCATTTGCTTTTAACTGCTGTCTAAATGTAGCACGGCTGGTCCAATGATGTTCCGTCGTGGGAGTTATGTCAACTTAACCAAACAGCCTGTCCAAATTCGTAAGCATATAAAGATGCATCATTTTCTGTCAAAAACCAGGATGGATAAATTTGGTTGTAGCTGTTATACCTTTTTTCCTATATCACATATTGTTGATTAAGTGCGGTTTTGTATATGTTAAGGTATGCATCTGAGAGTATAAATCTGGCCTGCAAGTATGCTTACAGGAACGCTACCCCGGGGACTACTTTAGGAGGTATGCTTTCTCTGATCATTGAACTCGCCAAAGTGTCATTGAACTTTAGACAATTAGTATCCACTCTCAAACAAGATCTTATAGCTAGTTTAACCTACACATGGTTATTTCAGTTATGTAATGATCTTCGGACTTTCTCTCATATTTGTTCTGCAGATGAGTATTTTCTCTCTCGGTTACCTATAGTGGAGAAGAGACTAGCACAAGGTGGGATTCGCTTGGCGGCGACTCTTAACCGTATATTTTCTTCAAGACCTAAGTTTGCTGGAGCATGAAACCAAGAAAAGGACTCCCCAAGAACCAATATGCAGTCACTCTATTTACTCATGTGATTGCCTAGTTAAGTTTATGGCGATACCATTGATCTTCTTAGTTTACACTGGAATAAGTTGTTATCTGTTATCAACATTTAGGACAACACCATATTCAATGTGTATTTATAAGCTGAAGCTTTATGCACTTGAAACTCTAAAGGAAGGATCTTGAGAATACTCTCTCAAGCTTGGTTTTTGCTGTATTACACAACTGTCATATTATGAATTTTTGATTAAACAAATCAAACGTGGGGATTAAAAAAAATCACAAAATAAAGAAGTGAAAGAATCAGTTTTTTAATCTCTCTATGTAAAGGAGAAAGGAGAAAGAAGAGCAATCGAAACAAGGAAGCAAAAGGATTCAAGCTTTCTTCAAGTAAGTGGTTGACTTCTGTCTTCTCTAACTGGATTGTATTCAGTGTTCTCTTCTTTGTTTTAATAATAAACCCACCTTTTTGTATATGATAACTGTTTGTTACTGTTTCAGAAATGAGATTGTGGATTGTGAGTGTTGTTGTCCTTACACAACTAGTCCATGGAGCTCTATGTTGGGGAAGAGAAGGTCATTACACTGTCTGCAAATTAGCAGAGGTTTAATCTCCTTTAACTAGCTTCTGTAGTAACCTCTGTGATTGTTATAACAAAACAGTCTTGAACTTATTGTTAGTATGTATACAAAGATGTGTGCTTCTTTCTGTTTTCTTGAAGTTTCTTGAGATTTATATCTTTCTTCAGAGCATAATACTTACAATATAAGATAGCTTTTGACCTTTTGGTGATATCCTCAGGGATACTTTGAAGATGATACTATAGCTGCAGTGAAGAAACTCTTGCCTGAATCTGCTCAAGGAGATCTAGCATCTGTCTGCTCATGGCCTGATGAAATCAAACACCTTTCGCAATGGCAATGGACTAGCTCCTTGCATTACATTAACACACCTGATTACAGATGCAACTACGAATACTGTCGTTAGTTATCTTCTTCTCCTCCTCTAGCTTTCATACATGTTTTTCTGTCTCCATTGTAATGTACATAATGTTTCAAATATATGTCCTTTCTGTGTCTTTATGTGAAGGGGACTGTCATGATAACAATAAGCGTAAAGATTGGTGTGTGGCGGGAGCTATCTTCAATTACACAAATCAACTTATGTTAGCTTCTGAAAACTCTCATACTTTAGTTCACTGTAAGTAAGGTTTTGTTGAATCTTTGTATAGGTTAGAAGGAGCTTTTATAGTGGGACTTAGTCTCTTTGTTTTTTTCGGTTTACAGATAACTTGGCAGAGGCTCTTATGTTCTTATCACATTATATGGGAGATATCCATCAGGTTTTTAACTAATCCATTTTGCAAATTCAGATAAATCATATTAGAGAGTATAGCTAACACTTACGCGTTGGATCTTTGTTTTTCACAGCCATTGCATACTGGTTTCACCGGTGATCTAGGTGGTAACACAATAATAGTCAACTGGTATACTAACAAAACAAATTTGCACCATGTAAGTGTTTGTTTTTATCGATCATACACCGATGCAGTGAAAGCCTATTTCTTTAACTCGTAAATGGACCAGTTCTTAATGATCTTGTAATTGTGATTTGTGAAGGTGTGGGATGATATGATAATTGAGTCTGCTCTAGAAAGATATTACAATTCAAGCCTACCACACATGATTAAAGCCCTTCAAGCCAAACTCAAGGTATGATCTCACTTTTCTATATTCAGCTTCAACAAGTTATAGTCTCACTTTATGTCTTCATGTAGAACTGCTGGTCAAAGAATGTTTTGTCGTGGGAGTCATGTCGACATAACCAAGCGGCTTGTCCAAATCAGTAAGCATATACCTATAGATATGTTTAAGTTCTTGTCTTCTTGAGGAGCCAAGAAAATGGTCTTAGGCTTATCGTCATGTATACATGATCAAATTGTGTCACCATTGTTGTATGTTCTTCTTTGATGTTTTAACAGGTATGCTTCTGAAAGCATAGAACTTGCCTGCAAGTATGCTTATAGAAATGCCACACCAGGGAGTAGTTTAGGAGGTACACACTTACACTATGTAACAATATCATTCTTTAAGTAGCTTTCTTCTAATATGCAATAGATAGTATACAATGATCTTATGATTTCACTCTCTCTCTCTCTCTCTCATGTTTGTGTTTCTTGCAGATGAGTATTTTCTCTCGCGGTTGCCTATTGTGGAGAAGAGGCTAGCACAAGGTGGGATACGCTTGGCTGCAACACTTAACCGAATCTTTTCTACCAAAACCAAAGCTCTCTAAAGCATGAGACAATAGTTCTTGTGCTATTTGAGGAAGGTGGTATTTTTGAAAACATTCCTATAATGGAACTTTGTCTCTTTTGGATTTATGTTTCTATACACTCATCAATGTGTAGCTTTGTTTAGTTTCTGTCCTCGGATTTTTACCAAAATTCATAATTTAGGATTTGTGTAGGGCAATTCTCATTAATAACACTAAATAAAGTTTTTAACATAATTAGCACACATTTTCGAAAATTTTACAAATACCGTTAAAATGTTTTTTTCTCGTAAATATCACAAATTTTAAATTTTACATCTAAAACATTCAAAACTATACCCTAAACAATATATACCGAGCCCAAATAAAAAAATTTAAAATATAAAATTGTTAAAACTCGTTTTTGTATTTATGGTATTTTTGTAAACTACTATTTTTTAAGGTATTTTTGTTATAAAAAAAATTTGTAAGGGTATTTTCAAAACAAAAATTTATTTTGGTGGTATTCAAAGAAATTTGTAGGTTATAAACTGAGCCGGTTTATTGGTCCGGTTTGGTTCTCAAAAAAAATAAGGCACATGTTAAATTAAGAAAAAGTCAACCATTAGTCAACGTTTCAAGCAAGTTAAGATCTCGACGTCTTTGTGTTAGAGAGAGAGAGAGAGTGATGATGGAAGATATACAGAATCGTGAAGAAGACGAAGAGGAAGGTCCTCCTCCGGGATGGGAATCTACAGTTCTACCTTCATCTCCTCCTCCTCCAATCGCCACCGTCTCATCCGCCGTAACCTCAGCCGCAACCACCGCCGCAACCACCGCCTCGATTCCCGGTTAGCCAACGATGATTCAACTAATCTCTGTGTGTGTGTGTGTTTATTAGGGCTTATCTAGCGATTTACTTCGATTTCGTGGTATAATCTGATCATAGCATCGATTTTTGAGTAGAATCTATAAGAATTGATTTCAGAGAATGGTATTTTGTGTAATTTTAGCTGTTTTAATTTGTTGTTGTGGAAGTTGCAGAAATGGCACAAATTGTGTGTGGATCTTGCAAGCGTTTACTTTCGTATCCAATAGGATCAAAACACGTCAAGTGCTCTTGTTGTCACACTGTTAATCTCGTCCTTGAAGGTTCTTCTTCCATGGCTTCTTCTTGCTTTTTTTTTTGTCTGTATTGTTAATGAAAACAAAGCTTGTGTTAATAATTTAAGCCACTTGAAAATTACTGTTAAAAGGAAGAAACTTGGTTTAACTTAGCATCGTCTTAGTGATATATATATGTTCTTGCTTATTTCATTTCATTTTGCTTTCATCGGCTAAGAGTGAGTTTGGTTCTTAGCTGAAACAAGAATTAGATTTGTCTAGGATTCTTCTCTTGAGCTTGTTAACTGTTTTGGTCTCTACTCCATCATAGTTTCTTCTTTCTTAGACTAGTCATGTGATCTTTTACTCTTACCACACTCGTGCTTGCGTGATCTTAAACCAAGATTATTTTTATGAATTTTCTCGGCCTCGTCATTGTTCATGTATACAACAACATTCTCCTTAGTTAATGAAAGTAACCTTCTCCATTCTTTGTTTGTAGCTTACCAGGTTGGTCAGGTGGATTGCGATAGCTGCAAACTGCTCTTGATGTATCCTTACGGCGCTCCATCTGTTAGATGTTCCTCCTGTAATTCCCTCACAGATATTAGAGTAAGTGACATGTCAATATCTGTGTTTAGGATCCTCTTGCAAAGCATCATGGTTTTGTTTTGCTGATGCATGTACTTAAATCTTTACTAATGCCAAAGTGATAATTCTCTTGGAAGTGTCTTATACATGTCGCGAGTAAGTAATATTCTGATGAGTTTGTTTACTTACTGTGGTATAATTTCAGGACAACAACAAACGACCTCCATTGTCTATGCAGCAAGCACCACACAAAACTCTCGCCAATGGTGTCCGGTGAGCAGAGGAAACTTTAACCGGTTTAATCTTTTTTAGGACCGGTTTGTTGAGAAATTTTGTCATTGTCATAATATTGTAAGGTTAGATGAAACAAAATCACACTAACATAATCATTTAATTTGCCATTCTTATGTACTATTTTCTAGTATTATTACTAAGAGAAGTACTATGTGGTGAAACCAATTTGTCAACAAAACCAATTTAATGCGAAGTTTTAATAAATCAACTCAAAATTTAATGAAAACATTTGACAAAAATTACTTTGTTAAGCGGTGTATATTTTATCATCAATTAGCCCTGCAGAGATTTCGATTTAAGAATAAAAATGATATGGTGGGGTTGAATTTAATGAGTGGACCTTATTATGGAGCAGCTTATAATTATGGAAAACAAGTTTTCTTTTGGTGAATTAACAAAACAATTGTTGAGTGTGAATATATATATATATATATATATATATATATGCTAATTAAAACTATGTAAACTAGGAAAGTTTACTTGCAAAATTCAACAGACAAAAACAAAACGTATAAAATATCTGTCGAATATCATCATGTAAAATATCTTTAGTAGCAGACTATGTAAACTAATGTATAAGATTTAGTAAAACTATGTTTCATTGTAAACATAGTTTTTTTTTTTTTGTTAATTCATCGTGAACATAGTTAATAAAATATCTGTGTCGAACACATGCTTAAAATTAAATGTGGCCAAGTGGAAATTATCTGTACAGTCTCTCAACTAATTACACAAAGTGTGAGAGAGAGAGAGACAAAGAGTCTTTCTTGCAAAGAGAAGAGACATTAAAAGTGATCTTTAAAACGCACTAAAGTCCACGAATCATTGTCTTAACTGTATTTTTCATATCTCCCAAATTTAATGCTCTTCTCATCTTATATATACTTATACATATAAATATATACTTCATCTAACTTTTTAATCTCTTCACTAAATCCATAACACACAAACATGTTTACAAAATCAACCCTTTTAGCTACCCTTCTCCTCATAATCTTCTTCGTCTCTGCAACACAATCAGCTCGTCACAAGAGCGGTAACGATGGTTCAGGGTTCGGTGGAGTACCCGGATTCGCCGGAATACCCGGTTTCGGAAACGGGTTTCCGGGTAACGGAGTAGGCGGTGGATACGGCGGAGGGTACGGTGGTCCAAGTGGTGGTTTTGGGAAAGGAGGTGTGGTGAGGCCAACGGTGACTTGTAGAGAGAAAGGGGTTTGTTATGGTAAGAAGCTGAGGTGTCCTAAGAAGTGTTTCAGCTCTTTTAGTCGCTCCGGGAAAGGATACGGTGGAGGCGGCGGAGGTGGGGGTTGTACTATGGATTGTAAGAAGAAGTGTATCGCATATTGTTAAAACAAAAAAAGGTCCTACCTTTAATATATGATCACATATATATATTTTATGTATGTATGTGTTGTTGCTATGTTAAAGCTAATAGATGATCATCATCATCATAAGGATACTTTTGTCTTGACTCTTGATCGGTTTTTTTGTGGTTTTATATGAGTAATGTATGATTGTGATGAATAAATGAGCAAACTTTTGTGTGTTGTCTATATGGTCATTTTATCTAATTTTTTTTGGTGATCAAAGACACTTTTAGAATAGAGGTTTGCAATAAACTAACAAAGACCATATAGCTCTTTTTAAGGCTTGGTCACGATATATTGTCTTAACAGGGACAGGGATTCGTAACAGTCAATGTTTGGCTTCCAAATAAGTAAACAAGTGTTGACTCTCTGACTTTTTGGTTTCAAGTTTCTTAGTTTCACTCCAAGTAAAATTGTGAAGTAGAATCTAAACCATAATAGCATTTTGAACTAAACTCAAGATTTCTACATAATCTCCCCACTCCGCAGTTTCACAACCTCAGAATTTGAAATCCTTCTTCTTCTTCTTCCCTTCTTTGTCCATTTTCTTCCTCCTTTTACTCGCATTCTGTTACACCATTCCACAAAGTTAAAAAAGGTTAGTCATCCACATTCAACATATCAAAAGTTGCTAAAATTATATAATATCGAAAAGCCATCGATTACCTCAGCCACCATGTCACTGAAATCTTCTCCCTTACTTCGCAGTTTCTCGGCTTCTCTCGCCTCCTCGTACCTTCAATTGTCAATTTTTTAGTTAAACCGTTTTTACTATGTATTTTATGAGTTCATAGCCATAAATTACAATTTATCTACTACTTACCTAGCCGGTAGAACATTGTCCATTGAGTCTAGCTCTTCTGGCCGCAAACTGACTTCCACGCGGTCCGTCCTTTGCCCTCTCAGCAAATCAACCTGTTCAATATATACACACAATGGTTTGGATTAGAACCTTTTCGTACAAGAATGCAAATCAAAGATTTAACAATGCATACACAAAGCTTCAACGACACTACCCTAACAATTCCAACCATCCCAATTTCTTAGATTAGAGTACAAAACTAGCAGGAAACCATTAACCAAACACTAACTACTTTCAAGCCAACCATGACTTGCCATCAACTAATATTTTGGTAAGGAGCGTATGGATATATGCCAATGCCTTAGGTAAATACAACATTGGCAATTCAAGAATAGATTGCTTACCCTTTTGGCTCCTGTCTTGTCTTGAGTACCACCAGTGTTTATCACGTATGTGTGTGTGGTTCCCAGCAATGTTCCAGGAGCAACACTCTCACCCTTCTCTTCAAGTACCTTCAGAATTAAAAAAAAAAATAGTATCAGCACAACCGGCACAATATAATGAAACAATCGCTAGACACTGAAATAAGACAAAATTAGATTCCTACCTGATATAGAGTTCTGCAGCGTTCTTTCCTCTGTTCCTTACGAAGTTCAATTGCATCTGGTGTCTCTATTCCAGTAGGTGTGCTGAAAAGGGAAAACATACTATTAAATTTCATAGTTATATTATATATTATATGATAACCAAAAAATTGCAGAAACACCTCGTCAAAGTGTGCCGTCTAAGAGAAAAACAATACCTTGACATTGTATCAACAGATTCAGAGCCGTCTTCTAGTTCATCTTCGTCCATCTCCTCTTCCTGTTCTTCTTCTACTTCCACCTCCTCTTCTTCTTCCTCTTCCTCTATATCACCCCAGTGCTTGCTCTTATCAATAGGCTCATCCTAATATAGAATGATAAAAGAACAACCCATCAATTTGTATCCCCAAATTTAAAGATCTTAAAATATTTAACAGGAAGCTTCTATTTTGCAGTTACTATCCACATGTTTACTTACCTCATAGGTAGGCTGATCTTGTTGCTGGACACCAAAAACATCTCCTCCATATAGCGGACGCCCAAACTATAAAACATACAAAATTAGAAGTAGCAAAAAACGTTAAAAATGGTATGAAAACTTAACTAGAAGAAGAATATGTATATATATAATAGTTACTTCATCAACTGGAGGTATTCCCCATTCACCAGCATGATAACCAAAGCTAGAGCCAGGTGGAATAGGAGCGTTCAGACCAGGAATTCTCAGATGTGGGTAAGAAGGGGGAGGACCATATCCCTGTTGGAGAAAGGGTTAAGAGTTAAAAATCAATTTCATTCAGAATATTTGTAAAGAGAAGTAACAATAAACTCACCTGCATAGTAATTAGCCATGGGGGAGGTGCGCCCTCAGGCATACCAAGAACTTCTTTCATCTCATGTGATAAGTTTCCAGGTTTCATCTCCCTCAGTTTAACCTATTTCCCAAAAGATTGTAATTAGATTCAACAATTCAAGTACACAGCAATAAAACCAAGCAATGTAATAATAGACAAAGATGCAAAATCGCAAAGACTTACATTGAATTCTTTCCCTTCAAAATACAAATCACCAAGATTTGATAGCTTAGGCTTTGTCTGGTATTTGAAGAACGCGTCATGGAGAACCTGAGAAAGGAAGGGAGATATAATTCACTTATCAGTTATACAACAATTCAACAAATATCAACAAACCCTCACCACCAAAAAAAAGATATAAGCCTCAGAGAGGGAACCTGATAGTCAATGTTCATCTTTCCCATCTTTGGTTGCATACGCTCCCGTTGCTTTTGCTTCAACTTTTTACCATCTTCTTTCTCAATGTAAGCCTGCACAAGAACCACACAAGATTGAGTTCTGATTAGTGAAAACATTTAGACACTAATTAGTGGAAAAGACGTTCAGGTCAACAGAAGAGTAAATTAATTGGGTCCAAAACAAAATACCTGTCTAATCTTCTCTATCCCAGTTGCAGCGATGAAATCAGGAAGATGAAACGGCGCCTTCTCTATACCACGCTTTCCCTGCACAAATAAAACCCCGATGAGATGCCAACAACTTAAGAAAGATAGAGCAAGCAATATAATAGCCTTAAACAATAAGAAACTATACTGAATCGTAAGAGTGCTGGAAAACAAGATGCACCTAATAGCACGATACCTAAAATACATACAAAAAATAGGTACAATTTTGAGAAAACATTTATCCCACCCAGCTGATACAGCAAACACTTATTCCCAGAAAGATAAGTATCAAGCGTCTCCCAAAACTAAGCATAATAGATTCCATATACAGACAAAAACAATAAAGAGCCATCTCCAGTAACACCTACGAGTCCAGGCTCCAAGGTTATCACAGACATTCTCCTGCAAGAATCACATATTTAGGTATAAGGAAACTTAATTGACATGATGAGTTATATCCACTAGATTTATTTCCCCTATTTGCCACACCCACAAATCACAGAAACATATTGTTAATGTTTACTACAGCAAACGACTTGAAAAATATTACAAACCTGCAAATATTTCCTCTTCTGGGACCAATGTCTTGGAACAGGAACTGTATTCCTATACGACTTCAAAAACACCAACAGCTTTGGATCTGCTGAAGTAGCGTCCCAGACCTACAAATTTACGAAATCACTCAGAATTATAGAGATACACAAGAAGGTAAAGGGATACTCAGACTCTTAAAACCAGTAGGCATAATCATATGAAAGTAACAGAATGCTAATGAATTCATACCTCAACAACGTCAGGCCTAGCGGATACCTTCTTCAGCTCAGCAATATTCATCCTACGTTGAAGCTGCGAAAACAGAAATTCAAGATTTTTAAGAATCTAAAAAACATTATAAGTATCAAAGCTTGAGAGGTAATAATTTAGTTTCGAGATAGACCTTTTTCTTCTTATTAGAGATGCCTTTCTCGTTCTCCTCTGAATCTGAATCCGAATTAACCTTCTTCTTCACATCTTCTTTCTCCTCAGAATCATCCTTCTTGCCATCATCCTAGTCAAGCAAAAAGGTTTTAGTCAAGACTTCAGAATCAATGAACTTTCTAAATAACACTAAAGATTCAAACAGAGATATTATACCTCATAGGCAATAGGTTCTCGAAAGTTGAACTTTTCAAAGATTTCTTTAAATTCGTCGTTAAACCCATCTTCGAATTCAGAAACATACTCTATCACAATCTGCTCAGAAACCTAACAATAGATAAAGATCCCAAATCATAAAGTTCGAAAAAAACCACATAAAACCCTAGAAAATCTCCAATCACAACAAGAAAGAGAGCACGAAGCAAACCTGTTTCTTAGGATTCGCGTTCTCCTTGGAATCAGAAGCAACAGAAGTGTCTGATTCTACGGCATCGGCTTGAGAGGCTTTGATGTTGTTCTTCTTCTTCTTCTGATTCCGTCTGCGACGGCGACGATCACTCTCACGGGAAGAAGTTACTTTAACGTTAGAGAAATCTCCGTTGAAAGCGACGCTGTTATCGTGCGCGACGGTGGAATCGCCGGTCATGTTCGGCGACGTCGTAGAGATTCGGCGATGCGTAGAGAGTAGGGCTGTCAAATGGGCTGTCCGCGTCCATTTTGACCCGTCCAATATTGACCATTTCATTTGTGGACAAATTTTGACCGTGTTCATTAACGACCAAACTCATTAACGACCATGTCTAAATGGGCTGTCCATGGGCTGTCCATTGGACAAAATGCATTTAAATGACAAAATATATCTAGGGGTTGTTCGTTTGTCCATTNTTAAATGACAAAATATATCTAGGGGTTGTTCGTTTGTCCATTTTTTTCTTTTTTATTCACATAATTCATTTAAATTGATCTTTGTTTTTTGGTTTAAATCATATGCATTTTCATCTTCATCTACGTGTTTACAATATGAAAATGACTAAAATACCCTTGACTTAATCTATTCGCATTTTAGTCTTAGTTTTATTTATATAAATTTTAATTTTTGAGCAAATATATATTTAAAACTCAATAATTTTGATTCATATTTTTGACATTTATAAATTATCATTTTCATGAAATATATATTGTTAAT
>OVAT01000166.1:0-13403 GCA_900406305.1 Cochlearia officinalis
GAGCATGGTGTACATAACGCAGGAGGCGAGGTCACACCTTCGAGGACAGTGATAAAAGCCGCATCAAATGATGCTAATCAGTAAGTGGAGATGATGAAGATGAGGGCGAGGCGGATCATGAGGAAATTTCACTGGATGAAGAGGAGGAAGAAGAGGATTGTACAAGTGGGTAGGTGGCATGGTGCTGTAACAGGTAGTGGAGCCGAGTATGTGACGGTTTTCTGATGATCGGCTCGTTGTGCGTGTTTTACTTATGTTCCCGGTTGTGTTATGCATTTCTTTCCATGTTCCAAAAAACCTACATGTTAAACTTATTTGCTCTATGTTTAAACAATGATTTGGCTTGCTGTTTAAAACTTGTTTGCACATATGTGCAACATATGAAATTTGTTGTTACGTAAGGCAGGGTTTTGAAATAAGTTGTCAAAGCGTGTACATTTTCTTGAATTCAATTTATCTTCGGTTGTTCACCAAGGGTTTTAACACATTTGTTATCATATATTGTTGAATATCTCTGTGAAGACAACGTTTGTCACCCCTCGCTCGCTGTTTTCCTCCTGTCCAATATCCCATATCTTCAAACCTTCATATGTCGTTACCCGTGAAATTGCAACGTATAGTTGTCCATGACTAAAAACAGGGACATGGAACTGTCGCCTTCTCTAGACTTTGACATTGACTTTTGTTGATTGTCATAGCATAGCAAACACGGACAGGGAATTGTCGCCATCGAAGCTTATACAGACATTTGGTGTCGGTAGTTATGAGAAATATTTTAGGTATGAATATCCGTTTACATTCGTTTGGACCTGTTAAGATCTCAACCTCAAGAACTCCGCCCCCCATCCTTGTTATAAGCATTCTAGTGCCATTGCATAATCCTTCTTTTTGGTTGATGTTTCGCATTAGTATTATAGGCATGTTCACTTTAAGCTGCAACTTGTAGTTGGGCATCCCCGAACATTTCAAACTATTTAGGTACTCCACAGTGTAGAATGCGTTTGCTTCATCTTCTGAAATATCATTGTTTGCGATGGAGTCTGCGCTAAGGTACTCTTTTACTTCTCCTTCTAGGTTTGCGAGAATGAAATCGTTGACGTCGTCCACTGTTTCATTTTTGGGTGTCAATATTGCTCTTCCACGGAGATATTCCATGTCCTTGTATTTTAATTCGAACTCGTTATATGTCGCTCTAAATATTGTCTCCATTGGATCTCCTACAGAATTTGAAAGTATGTCTTGGTTAACTCGGACAATATTGCTCTCATCATGGTTGTAAAGTGCAGTTGGCAATGTCTCTACCAGACCGTCGCCAACTGCAAGCATCCAATTGGAGAAAATTTGCTAATTTTGTCTGAGGCGCATATTTTTTGTAAGAACGCATATGTTACGGTATTTCCAGAGATGGGACCGGTTTATTGTTGCTAGAACTGTATCTTGTCTAGTCCCCTGCGGTATAACGAGCAGTATTTGTCTAAAATCCCCCCCTAAAATTACTGTTATCCCTCCAAATATCTTGTCTGCAGCTTCTGGGTCGGTGACTCTCATTATGTCTCTTAATGTTTTGTCAAGAGCCTCAAACACGTGACAATGAGCCATTGGTGCCTCATCCCAAATGATGAGTGATGTGTGTTGAAGCAGCTCTAATAACATTGTTCCTGGTTTAATCTCGCATACAAAATGTTCGTGCAGATCCAGTGGAACCTTGAACCGTGAGTGTGCTGTTCGACCACCAGGTAAGAGAGTCGGTGCGATTCCGGAAGTTGCTACTGGTAGCACGAATCGTCTTTCGGAACGCATTTTGGCGATTAATGTTTTATAGACATGCGTTTTCCCAGTTCCTCCTGGGCCGTAAACGAAGAAAAAATTACCCTCCGAATTGCTTACTGATTTCACTACTGAACTGTAAATGGAGAGTTGTTCTAGATTCAATGAAGGTAGTAGTCGATCGTGCTCCTTTACAGTGTCAGTGATGTTGTATTTGAGCTCCTCTTGGAGGAGTGTGTTATTTAAATCACGTAACAAACTCGCCTCGAGTTTAGGCAGTCTTGAATAATCAGTGAGCGCTTTGTCGTAATCGATGAGGAGCTTATGGATCTCCACCAATGTGTACCGTTGTATTTCATTCACCGTTAAATTATAGTTTGCAGGACCAAATTTCTTCCGCATCCGATAAGTTATGTCTTCCCAAAGGTCTTTCCAGAAAACCTCACATAACTTCCCCGGGTCTGTGAGATCATAGAATACAAGCATTGTTACAAACATTTCTCAAAGTTGATGAGCGGTTGTCCATAAAGTTGCCTCCTCAAGCGTGGCATACCATATGTTGTCGTCTTGTAGGATGTCTCGGGCTTCACATGCGAGTTTGAAAGTTGGGTAGACAATGTCTTTGTACGTACGTATATCCTCATAGCTTTTCGGTCCTGTGACATGATTAAGGAGCAGGTGTAGATAGAATTTTTTCCCCGAAGACGGGTGGATGTTGACAACTCTACCAATCATGTTTTCCCTTTGACGTCTTGCCCAAATTTTGTCTCTGTAATTCCACACGAAGTAAATGGGAAATTGTATGTACGTAAGTGTCCTGGCAAGTTCGCATGATCTATTTATCACCATTCACTTCGTAAACATTGTTTTACGAACACCGTATCTCGACGCAACATCTTCCAGAGTGTCTGTTTCGCGAAATAAGACACTTTGCAGACCCGGTAAATGCAGAAGTAGTTTATACGCAGCTGGGCACTGGTGATGGATGTCAAATGCAAATATGTGCCAAGTAGCTTCGCAGGCAGATAAGTATCGACATTCCTGGTAGTTTTTGATCTCGTCAATCTCCTTGACTTCATCTGCGTTGTTGGATGCGGCTTGAGTATCTGGTTTCTTTTTCTCAAATAGAATTGTAGCCTTATCAACTCCCTTTGTTATCTATTTAAACAAATACTTGATTGCCTTTGATGTGCAACATCACTCAACATTCATGTGTTTTTTGTATTTCTTTAGCAATGTCATGTTGTATGGAATAACGTAAGAGTTGTATAGAGTCGTTCCTCCTTTAGTTATCTTCCCTCCGACGTCTCTTCTCCACTTGTAAATGATGAACCCATTTTTGTCGCAAGTAGTATGCGACGTTAACTCCCTGGGATACCGTCTCGTGCACACACCTTTCTCCATGCATAGCGAACTTGGCCGATCCATTCCACATGGGCCATGCATCATGTGTTTTTTAACAAACTCGTAACCTTCTGGATCTACTTCCAAATCAGGAATTTCAGCGGACATGAACCCATCTACTAACGAAGGGTTTGGATTATGTGGTGTGTCTTGGAGCCAGAGAAGTATGTAGGCATGTGATAGTCCTCTTTTCTGGAATTCTATTGTATAAACGATTGCATAGCACAACATATAAATGGGGTTTAGATGACAGGTAACAAAGAGGATGCAACCATGTGAGAGACATTAATAAAGCGCAGATAATTAAACAACGTCGTTGTTATCAATTACACATACATTGGACAACAACATCAAGGGTTTGTTTGAACGAAACTATACATCCTTTAAATTTTTATGGATACATTAGATGTTATGTCGTAAAGTAACACTAACTGCCATACCTAACTCTGCATTTTTTACACTCCTGTTACGATGAAGTTAACAGGTGGGGTTATATATGCACCATATTTTGTTCTTTAGTCCGTCAAGAATACCATTTAATTGAATATTTTAGGTTTTGAATTTATTTAAAACGTTTTTTTAACTTGGGTTGGGTATTAGTTGTTTTATAAGTTGCATGCATTTTACATGTCTTAATCGATAAAAAAACATGCGTTTGAATTATATCAGCACCGTACACACTTGCTTGGAGTTTCCCGAAAATTGACCCGGTTTTGAATTCGGCAATAATCTTGTCGACCTTTATCTTAAACACACGACTAGTTACATCCGGTATGTCGTTCCCTGAGTCTTTCCCGTATGTCTGAAGATGTTCAAAAATTTCTTCCCATAAAGGGTTGGCCGTCATAGTCACAAAGAGATGTGGATTGCCAAACGTCCGACAAATTGCCATTGCATCATGACTGCGTCACATACGTTGCTGTAGAGCTCAGCACGTAACTGTTTCTAGTTATTACGATAGAACTTCAAACGATCTTCTTCGATTGATGTGCTTACATCGACGATGTATTGGTGTAGTAATCTTCCGCCTTTAATCAATGTCTTCCCTTCTCGAAGCCTCGTCTGGAACTGGTACGCGTAATATTCACGGTTTGTGACACGTGCTCGTTTTATTCTTGTCCCGGACGTACTCCGGTAAAGAATATTGAGGTGGAAACTCATTTCGCCGTAAGGAAACAGTATCGGATACTGCAAAGCCATGAACTATAGATTCAAAAAAGTTATCCTTTGGAGTTGTTTTGTTTGGTACTCAACGAAGACATCACGACCTTCAGCACAGTCATCGAAATTACCTATAAGCAACCCAGCTGTCTCCTCTCCAGTAGGTAAATCGTAATTTCTCCTTTTTTCTTTTTGTCCAACAAGACGGAGTGTAAACTCTTGAGTTGGTGTGTTTTCATATATGTCACGCGCCTTCTGGAACTGTTTTGCGAGAGGATTATGCGTATCAAGCATCGCTACCAATGTACGCAACATGTTTTCATCAATTTTGTCAGAGTCCTTTCTGTTTGGCAAAGTTTTTAATCTGTTTTCCATCTCGTTTGACGTTTCGTAGATGTAAAGCTGGGAAAATCTTGGTAGCTCACCTGGTACAGGAGCAGTGATCCCATCATATGATGATTTCGGCCTGATAAGTTCTATATGTGTAAGGTCCGCGTGCATTCATCACTGTGTGGTCGAGTTGTGCACCAATAGATGTGAAAGCAGTAAGAGAGTAGAATACTCTGATATTTTTCTGAATATGCGGGTCTTCTAGTAATTCTCCCAATTCTTCATGTGGTTCTCTGATAGGTGGTAATAGCACCCTCCCTTTTTGGTAGCAAATTGCAAATAACGGTGCTCCTAGAGCGCATGTCTCATATCTCTCGGATGGCCACACCAAAGCCCCACATATCTGACACTCTTGTAACTTATTATCTTGTGTCTCGTTACTCCCCGTAGGATCTGGTTTACATATACAAATGCACTTTGGTTTAGGGACCAACATGAAATAATGAGTTTTCCGCATGCATTTTAGATAATGAGTAACTGGTTTTCAAAATTGCAGGGTTATCTCACCTGGCGTTTTGTTCATTGCTCTGCGCTGTTTAATTATAGCAGACCTTCTCGCTTGTGCTTTTCAGACCAACTCTAAAATGAGCGTTTCACGGAGGTTATTGGGTTAGCTATTAGAGCATATGGGAAGCGTTGAAAAAACTATTGAATTGTGGGCAACTATATTCGGTTGCACTAACCTTGAGTCTGATCCGCTGGTTCCCATGTGCCAACCTTATGCCATATTATTGGTAACTTATTGGTTTCCACAGATTCAAATATCTTATAAGTATATTCGTCTGCACTAACCCCTTTGTAAGTCATGTTGTATCTCCCCGCGTCTGGATCGTTTTGATGCTCCTGAGCTTGGTCCACCAATGGCAGTCTTTTTGCTGGCCCGACCCATCACACGACAGGAATGTTATGTCTGCTTGTATAGCGAGAACATATACATATATTCACAAAAAGCCCAATTAGTTCTCCGACTTTGTTAACTAAAATGTTGACTCATATACCAAACAAATCGATTATTAACTAGCCAACTATGCAACCAAATTTATGATTGGTTTTAGGGCCCAACACAAAAAGGTTTCGGCAAACTTGTTTTCTGCGACCCAACAATATAATTTGTCACATTAATTTCTTATTATCCTTGCTACATAATTCTATATATATTAATCGAGGATACACTTTTGAAATTTGAAAGAAAATTTAAAAAACCCAAAATATGAAATCTAAAAGACCATAACATTAGATCTCTAATTATTGAAAACCTAATGCATATAACATCTAATCTTAAGTTTAAAGCATAATAGTAAATTAAAAATTATAATTTTCAACAAGTAATATATATCAGGAATATACCAATATCCGCCAAATTTTTATGAAAAACTCATACAAAAAAGAAAGCTAATTATATAAATTAATTGATTAGAAATTGTGATAAAATATCAAACTTCTTTTAATATACAAAAAATAAGGGATCATTTTCCAATTCACGAAATTTAAAACTAGTTTTTGTATTTTTTATATAATACGTATATACCTATATATTTAAACTCCGCGTTTGGCGCCAGTAAAAAAATCTAGTTCTATTATGGATTTTAAAACACAAAGACTGCTTTTGTTACAATCCATTCATAGGTGCGCCCACTTTTTGCCCTGTGTTTCGTTCATTGTTCACATGTAAGAGAGGCCAATATAGAAATACGAAAAATCAAACCTAACGACTGGTCATTTTTAGGTTGACAAAAAAATAAAAAAAAATGAATGGCTATTTTTAGTTGTAAATGTGTTTAACTCCGAAACATAAACAATTATCGACAGGTCCATTAAACTCGACAACCCAACTCGATCTCGCTAGACAATAATTAGATCCAACAAGATCTGGACGTTGTGTGTTACATTAGGTTTTCGGCATCGGTCGGCGTGATCAAATAAGTGGAGGAAAAGATACGGCTTCCTCCTGTCACATCAAATTAATTGCTAGCCTTTTTCGTACTCCACAAACCTAATCGGCGGAATAACCTAAGATAACTTTCCCTCTTTCCCGAATCGCCGTCTAATCTGCTCAAACATTATCAACAAATCTCTAGGAATGGAAACTCCCACACACACGTCCCACTCACGCCACAAACACGACGGTCCTGCAGCCGCTGGTACATGCTACTTCATCTCCAATGGTGAAGAACAAGAATCTCTAGATGCCCGTAAGAACGTGACCCTTAAGCTCGAACTAAGTTCCTGTCCCGCTAAAAAGATAAGAGCGAGATCAGCCAAGGGCAGCGCGGCTAGTGTTCAGGAGAAGAAGCCGAAGAACAAGCCCATGGCGTCGTGTATCCTTCCTACATGACGTTCACAACGCAGACGTCCGCTATTATACACCGAAACGGAAGACTTACCCGTCTTCGAGGAAGAACTGGGGATGAGTGAAGCGCATACGGAGGAGTCCGACATGGAAGAGGCACCATCCACGACGTTCTTGCTTCGTTACGAGGAAAACATTAAGCTGGCCCTAGATCGCGACCGTCGCTTTCCCGAGATGCGGCGATACGCTGGCACAACCTTCAACCAAAGGTATGTCTCTGACAATGCGCACGAGCGCTAAAAGAATATCAATAATAGATCATTCAAACCTCCATCCGTCGCTGCTCAGTCTTCCGCCTCTCTCAATACCGATCTTGATAATCTCATCCTCAGCATCAAGGCTATACAGCTTCGACTCGCGGGTAAATCTATCACCTAAAAAATGCGTTAGATACCTCTTTCAATCTTTAAAATATATAGAATCCATGTAACAGGTGGAGAGTATGGTGCACAAAGCGCAGAAGTTGATCTCACACCTGGTAAAACCCGGGCGAAAACCACATGAGGTGTATTTGAGGTAGAAAGTGGAGACGAAGAGGAGGAGGGCAAGCCGGATCACGAGGACATTCCAATCGATGAAGAGTATGAGGAAGAAGATCGTACAAGTGGGTAGCTGCTGTATAAGGTAGGTGAGCCGAGTATGTGATGGTGTTTTCATGCTCAGCTCGTGGTGTGTGTTTGAACTCTTTATCTATCCGTTTTTTGTGTTTCCTTGGTAGGCTATTTTTAAAAACTTCCGTTTTAAGCCTGTTTGTTCTACGTTTAAACAATCGCGTGGCTCCCCGTTTAAAACTTGTTTGAAATGTTGATAGCCTGTTAGTCCTATCAATAACCCACAACTGATAACATCTGGTTCCACATCCTGTCCGCAATAGCACATTTATTGATCTCTGATTTGTCCTGTCAAACATTTGTCCCATTTCTCGTGGGATTTGGCCCACTAATAGCATAAACTTTGGGCTCTAGTTTAAGTCTGCATCTAAATTGTAATTCTCTTTTACGTTGGTAAAGTTCTAGCTATTGTTGATGAGATTAACCTTTTTTATTAATGTTGGCCATATGAAAAAAACAAAGACGTTATAAGTATGACAAACTGAAAGAAGCCATAACATCGAAAACCACTGAAACAGAACAAACCTTCTAAATTGTAAAAAAAACATCTTCTTGTAGTGGTAGCAATGTGCACATGCGTTATCCATGTCGTACACGTTGCACTCCTGTGACGACATCATTTCCAACAAAGATAGAACATACTCTGGCCGCTCAACATTACCAATTCCGTGCAATGACCTCTTAATATTGGTCCATCATTCCGCACTCTCTAGATCGTCATAATGGGAACCCAACGTATCCAGATAGTTTTTCCCCACTTCATACTCTCATGTGCACAATTTGATTACTCCATACAAACACATGGCTTCTTTAACAGGGAGCTCAGAATTAGCAACTACATGGAAGTGGTTCAGGCCTTTGACGGGATTGTTGTGATGGAAGTAATCGAGAAGGCCAGCCACGAAGTGGGATGAAGGGTTGTCGTGAGCGAGACATTTAGCCATGACTTGACTGCACGCATCAAGAGCAAGCAGCGACAACGTCATTGAGGTTCATGCTTCGGAAGACCTGGAAGTCCCCCGTCGCAGCACCTAGCTCTTTGCACGACAGGGGGCATGAGCGGACATATTCTCTGGACCCGGAAGAAACTTTGTATATGATAAGCGAGAGGACATCCCTGGGGATGAATTCAATGGGAATAGTTTGTTGACCTGGTTGCATTATTGGTGATTATGAAAAGTTTATTTGTTATATGTGGGATAAAGTGTGCTTTGGTGAGTGGAGATAGCTGCTTTTATATAGATCGCAGTGGGAGATGAGGAGTAAGAACGTTTCCTACGTGGTACATAGGCTTATCGATCTCTATCACCTCTGAGCTCCCCCATCTAAATGGTGTGACGTTAAGCAGAGTAACCATTCATGAAATTACACTATAAAGGAAATTTAATTCCTCTTCTCTGTATGTGCCGCCGGTCAGTTGGCGAAACGTAAGACGGCCCAACAAAAAAATAGGTGGCCCACTTGTACATCGATCTGTTAATGCAGTTGTATTTTTCTTTTAGAAGCCCACAACAAGGCCGTTCAACAGTGGTCTAATCACGACGTTAATATTGTTGTTTTATTTGAAACAATTAGATTCACACTATGCGTGAATATAAAATTAGGCCATTCGCATATGTGAAACCGAACATTCTCAATGGACCCAAAAAATCTACGATGCACTGTTCACCGAAACAGACATGAAGCCCACTTCAGACAAATGTATCGAACCGTTAGTATCAAATGTATGGTTCGACGAGAAGTGAAATAATTAAAGTACCCAACATCTTAATTTTGGTGTCTGCTAAATGTCACACTGTGTCAGTGTTCAAATATTTTGGCTGATAAAAGTATACCACATGAATCGTAATTGCAATTCACCACACCTAACCATATTTATCAAGGGTACTTAATTGGAGTTGTTTAACTTTGTATTTCCTATTTTTTGTTTTAAATTTAATCATAAGCACCCTAGTACAAAGAAAATAAAAATGAATGTCCATTAAAGGTTCTTAAACAACAAAATCAATCTACATTAAGGGTGCTTAAATAATAAAATTCAACCAATCAGATGATGACACACATAGAAAAACAAGTTGTTTAAAAGTTGTTAAAATTGCTTAGATACGCAACTTTACGTTATTCAATTTCTTTTTTTTATTTTAATACCCTAAATACTCATTTTAATACATAAGCAATCCTTAAAAATATATCAAACACCCTTGATGGTGATGTTCTAACTGGCTCCATATTTCCAAAATACAATCACAGAAAAATTAGCATTTAAAGATATGCTTGGGACATCGTTCTGTAATGTTAATGCCCGCATGGAGGACATATTACTTGCAACGAAACGTACAAATTTAAAATATACCAAACAAAGATTGATGGTAAAACCTCATTATGGAAAGCTCGAAAGGTTAAAGAAATTACAAATGCTGAAACTGGAAAAAGATTGTGGAGACAGTTTGCGATGTTCAAAAGTATAAATTCAGGTAATTAATTAAAAAGGAAAATGTGGAACAGCCAGGTTAGCAGCATGTACGACACTACTCTCTGGGTGCTTGACTTGAATAGATCATCGGGTTACACGCACGCTGCTTCTTTTACTTGCGTAAGGTCTGTTCCACACTGGCAATGGGTAAGTCTTCGGCCCCGATCACAACATGACCCTCGATAAGTGCCCGCGGCAAATCAATCCTCACCTATATTAGTAAGTGTAAAGACAACTTCCTAAATTCATCAAATTATAGCGCAACGCAATAAAATCGGAAAGAGTTATACCTGGATATCAGTTTCAGCTTTGGACATGAGAGATCCAGTGGGAACTGATTATGAGATGCCGGGAAGGAGTTTCAAAGACAGAGCATCGACGGTTACATCGGAGGTTGTGTGATGAGGATCGACGATTTGATTGGTTACAAGAGTCATGGTGAATGATTTGTGCAAGCTAGTGTTGTTGTACTTGGTGAGTTTTATATGAAATTCCATTGTCTTCCCTATCAACTCTCGCAGAGCGTACATGGTTTTTATTTCCGCATTTGTAGATACATCTTGTTAGAAAGGAACATTTAAAGTCATGGACAACCGTATGGTAGGGAAGGCACAAACGAATGTGTGATGTCGTGAGTACCGTGGCCTGTTCAGTCATAATCTCGTCTGCTGTTTTGTTAACCAGTTTCCTTACATCTTTGTCGAAGAACACAAAGTTTGTCATAGCACCCTCCGCGCTGACTTCCAAATCAACCCTAAACCTAGAAAAAGGCTTAAGTTATCTACGCCTCCCTCGTAGGCGTGGCAATGCTTTCGCATATATCAGATCTCACCTAAGAACTCCAACAAAATTGTTGTCTTTGCATGTCAGAGAACTGAAAGAGGTGGCACTCTTAATGAGTTTTTTGGAGCACCTTCCACACGAAACATAGTTCCACCCATTACGTGTATTTAGGTCCACAACTTTAGACTGGCAAAAGAATTCCATCTCCTGCAAACCAAACAATGGCATGGCAGCTATTACAGAGAAGCATCATACATGATTTTTTATTAAGTAAAATATATTATACATCTAACATGAGTTCACAGACTACCTGGTGATCCGGTGAATGTACAATGGCCAATAGTTGGAGGAGTGTGAGGTACTCATACGTCTTAGCAAAGGTTTTACCCTCCTCTATGGTTGGATACATTGATGCCCCTTCAAACCCGACCTAAGAACAAAACACTGAACATTAGATGCGTGCGTGCATGTGTCAACACAAGGGTCAGATGTGCTGTAATAAAACAACGGAGCACAATCTGGTGGAGACACTACATTTGTTTAACATGTTGTCACCTTCTCAAGAAACAACGTACAAGCTCAAAAGCGCCATCAAAATAAAACCTTGTTGCCCCGGTCGTATTGAGGTACATATTCCCTATTAAGAAGACACATNCACATGGGTAGGAGGCATTATTGTGTTGTTGCAGATATCAGAAATAATAAAAAAATAAGGTACTTGACACCAAACGGTCGACCTGGTGACCAAAACATACCGCCGAATAGTTTGGGGTTGACAGATGTGCAGACAACAATGGACGTTGACTCCCCCATGTTCTTTGAACTGGTGCCTGAACAAAAACGATTGTTGGTCCCAGATGGTAAGGCGGTCATTAGTTCCCCTGCGAGGAGACAAAAAATATGATACACAACGTGCGCGAAGATCGATCATTTGTTCTAGAAAAGAGAGGGAAACATTATACTCTGCATGCTTTAACAAGACAACAATCTTTTGTGCGGAGGTAGAGTCGGTCAGGTTTGGCCCCTGGATGGTTAGGATCTGCCCAACCACATCTGCGAACATCCAAAACACCGTCGCGAAAGCCAACGTTGTTTGTGAGCAGATGTGTGGAGTAAAACTTACGCATTCATCTAAAGGACCAGTAAACGGGGTTTGTAAATTATTTTAAGTCCATTAAAACACCTCCACCATAGTTACATAAAACATAAATCAGACATAATTGTTTTGTTTATATAGACAACAAAACATAATTTTGTATGAAATGAACCTACTGAACACAAATCTAGACCACAACCATCACTAAATATAATCTCAATAAAACGGCTAAAATGATCACTAATAAAATAGACAGTTTTACCCGAACAAGAGTACTAAGCATTGTTCTAAACCCTAAATACCTGGAAAACATAATTGTTTACACAGATGTCCGAGTTTAAATATCTGGCAGTTTGACATTGCTGTTCGCGAGGGAAAAGTAGTCGTCATACGCGAGCTGCTGGAAGAATTCGGTTTTGATAGGTGGGCAATCGCCACTAAGCACCTTTACACCGGTTCCATCTGTAAATCGGATGGAGTTTGACGCGTCTGTGATCTGGACCTTCTCATAGGCAGAGACGACTTCGAAGTTTGAGATTTGGTAGACCAAACCCTCACGCAGAGAATCTCTGAAATACGGTATGCGACGGTGGTGAATATAAGCCACCATAGCACAGTCCGGTAATCATTGACAAATAATTTTGGATTTATCCGCCGGCCAGATCTGCCGAACACAATGCCAGGTCATCGTGGATCCGTCATCAGAAGCTGTTTTCTATGATTGCTCAAGCAAACTGGTTCACAGATCTAGGGTCTCTGTTCAACGGTCGTCCTCGCCCTGACAGAATATGACGGCGGAGATGGAATATACAACATCGACGCAAATATTGGGTAGAACAGCCTCCACCAAGGGTCGACGCCTGAGACATATCAATTTCAAACATCTACCACTGTCAAAGACACCGGTGCGAAAGAGACGCCACAACGGAATCATCGCCGGAGACGCGAATCGCAGGAGAGAGAACAAAGAAAACATTTATATGTATTTTTGTGATTAAGAAAGCGGGGCCCACCGCCAAAAATTCTAGCCAATCACATCACGAATAAAAAAAATCCGACGTGGCGCTCTCCTTGGAGAGTAGCGGACAACTTTTATAATATATATTATAATTTGCAACGGGTCAAAAAATGACATAAATAATTGATAAAATATAACTAAATTATATTCATAATATAAAAATATACATAAGTATAATTTTCATAAGTATAATTTTGAACTTTATATTAAATATATTTCAATAAACAAATTTTAAATATTTCTTATACGCGAATCAATCCCGTATATGTATGAATACGTGAAAATATGTATCTATTTTAGATAAGTTTGGACTAATATCATAATATGTGACTGTTAAGATGAATAAATTT
>OVAT01000167.1:0-13399 GCA_900406305.1 Cochlearia officinalis
CAAAAAAAATCACGTGTTACTATGTGTTAGTATTCATGAAATGAAAAAAAAACATTAAAGTTATAAATCACATTGTATATATATATAGAGAGATAATTGTAATCGTGTTCTATGATGAGACTATTGTTGCATATAAAGAGACAAACGCTATACATAACACTTATTATATCCACATATATGACCTCAAAGAATAACATATTATATAACCATAACGTTGAAGCATATTCGATGAATATATACACATAAAATAACATTCATAACCAATATCTAGTGACGGTAAAATTTTTTTATATATATATATATATATAATAGAAAACGAAATTCTTCACGAGCATCCAACGCATTTTCATTAAAAAAAAATAATTTATCAAGTGAAATATATACATTAATCTATAACCAATTAAACATCAACCTAAATGTTAGGGTTTTTGAGACACACATGAGAGATCTCCTAAAAAGCTGCAAACGTTTATTACACAACATGAATAAAATAATATTTAAACTCCTCGTTACAAACTCCAAGAACCGTTATTAATCAGACCAATTAAAGGCCTAAAATCAAATCATTTAGAGCCTAATCAAAATCAACATCAATATGAGTCAGATCTATATACCACATGTGAATAATCCATGACCAATAAAAGTAAGACTACCAAGTTTCAATGAGTGACATAAAAAAATGAACAATGAAGTCAACTACAAGTCAAACTAGATCTCATCTCCCTAGATCTAGCCATAGAAGAAACCTTAAATATGTAAGAACACAAAGATTTGTTTTCGGAAATATAAACAGACGCCTGAGATTCTAACTAAATTTATAGCGAACACGATGAAAAATATGCAGGAGAAAAGATAAAACTCTAAGACGATAAATCTCAGATAAGATCTGAGGATTTATTCGTCAAAAGAGAAATAAGATTTGACTGCATATAAAAAATTATATTTAATATACATATTTCTCTAGAGAGAGAAATGGAGATTTTTTTATTATTTGACTGACAAAAAGCGATGACACAGAGAGCGACGATACAGAGAGCGACGATACAAAAATAAGATACAAACATAAGAATTGTTGTATCTTACATATGAGATTATAGAGATCTAAAGCGGGAAGCAATGAAAAATATGCCGGAAGAGAGGAAGCTTTCAAGACAACAAATCTCGGACAAGATCTGAGGATTGATTCGTCAAGAGAAGAGTAAAATTTTGACTGCTAGTTGTTAAGAAACCCTATTTAATATGTTTCTCTAGAGAGAGAAAGGGGAACTTTATATTATTTTGACCGGTAGAGAGCGACTGTAGAGAGATAAGATAGAGACAGTGGGCCGGCCTTATCTTACATATAGTCGGCCTTATCTTACATATAGTCGGCCTTATTGAGATTTTTAAAATATTAAAATCAAGACCTTTTTTTTACTTCAAAAAATATTTTTTTTTAGTTAAAATACCCTCAATGATTTAATGACAAGATTTATTTTGATAATAAATATAATGTCATGTAAAGAAATAAATTTATCAAAAAAGAAAAAAAATTCTTATATATGGAATTTGACAATGTCAATTTACAATTTGGTCTGAATACAATTGGGTTCATGTATATAAATCTATCAATTAGAAACAAAATCAAACAAAAAAGGTTAAATCCTTTTTTCATTGAATATTTTGTTATTTTTATTGGAATAAAATCTACACCTTATCATCACATTAATTTATTTTAGGGCCACATGAATAAAAACAAAAAAAAAAGCAAAAGGCAGCAATTAAAAAACTCAAAATTCAGCTTGTGAAACCAAGAAGTTAAACTCATTTAATTTTTACATTTGTATTTCTATTATTTTCGATTTTATTTTATTGATTACATGTACTTTTAGTAAAAGATTTTTTTGTCGGAAATTAAAAAGATTAGATGTCGTTTTGTGTGATAGGACAGTGCACTAGAAACCAGCGTAGAAAGGTCTACGTGGCCGTATTTTGCGGTTTATTACAAGATTACGACAGTTTGTTGTGTTCAAAAAAAGAAACCCTAGGCGCGTGGTATTAACGACCTTTTTTGCGCATTGGCACATTTTGCCCTAAAAGCAAGATTATATACGCCAATTTTTGATTAAAATACATACGCCAATTTCCTCCATAAATTATAATAAATTAACCCTAACGCCATTTTTTTGGTTCATTGTAACCTCTTTTGATATATAAGTCTATATTTTAGTGTCATTTGTGTATATATATATTGGTGTGTTTGTTCAACTAGTTCATGTTTTTTTACTATGGTAGAATTGCCACGTGGTACACCAATCTAATGGAATACACTTTGATGTAATTAAACACTTTGTTTTCATTATATTTTTATGTTTAAAAACATTAATTTTTTTATTGTAATTCAAATTCAGAATTTCTGAATACAACGTTTTCGATATTTATAAATCCAACAAATTAGTTATTTGTTGTAATATATGGTTGAAAACTAATCATTCAAAAAAATTGACTATTTTTTGTCGTAAAATTTTTCGGTTTCGAGTCAAAATTTTCCGTTCACCTTTATCGGTTAAATATTTATGTTTTTATGGTCAGTCATTGGCGGGGGCAAGTGCCGCGGATAAATTTTTAAAATTCCATGTAATTCTTGAATAATTTGTTTAATACTCTTCATATTATTTGCAATTAAGCCACTGGAATCTTTAATAAATTTATTTTTACCCCTCCTAAAATTTATTTTTGCATACGGCCATGTGGTCGGTCAGTAAATTTTTATTATTTTCTTGCCCAAAAAAATTTGCGACCATTCAAATTAACATGACTTGGTTGATTTGGCCAGAAACTAGTCGAAAGTGGAAGTTTTGACTAAATTTATTGTCGAAATTTGACTTGAAAAATACAACCACAAATCATTTTCGCAATTAGTTATGGTTTATATAACTTTAAATAATAAATCCCAATAATAAATACTTTAAACTATTCTTTTGAGATTTGCGCCTTAATATTTTTTTTTAAAGTATCCTCACACAAATTTTTGTAACTCAAGTAACTAAGGAGTTTTAATATATAGTAGTATATATATAACTAGCTAATTGATACACTTTAAGGTTTGCGTAACTCCACATTAGTAAGTTGATCTACATATATAATTTTTTTTATATAAACTCAATTACAAACAACTTACATGTAATATATGTAATTAGTGATGGCCATGACTTTCACTTGACTAGCAATTTACATATATGTATGTACATATGTTTTTTTTTCTTTTGATAATTAATCCTGGTGTTCTGACCTCACCGAATTGAGTCCAGACTAGTCAGTTGGGGTCCGAGGTGCGCAACGATCCACACGTCCGGTCGGTAGAGGGTACACGTTGTCCAAGGACAGCTCCAAAGTACTGTCGTTCCAGGGACGCTGCAACCCGTATGTGAATATTGTATGTACATATATTTTATATACGCAGTTTCATACATATATTATATAGATTTTTTGTTAATCAAGAAACAAAACTTGAGATTTTTGTTAAAAACATTGCTTAGCAATACATCCATATATATTTTCAAGAGACTGTTTTGTCAAAAGTCTATAACTTTTTTATCAACCAAAATATTGTATGCGTTATTTGAAGATATAACTCACAATTGATATCCAAAAGGTAAAATATATCTCCACATAGAAGAATATATTGAATTAAAGAAAAAAATACACTAACATATAGATGCATTCCCAAAATCATATTAACACGCAGGGCCTGCCCAAAGTTTCAAGAAAAAAGTTTAAACTTTTTTGATCAAAATAAAAGTCGCAAGCTCGTGGTTGCTCTGTTTAGACTTGCACACGACTTTGTTAGTAGATAAACATAGAACAAAATCAAACAAATAGTAGAACATCAATATATGGTATAGTATTTCACTTAACTAAGATAATTGTTTCGAACTTATTTAGTTTTTGTCTTTCAATATGTAAAAACCAAAAAAAAATTATTTTTGATAAAAGTTTAGTTAAAGTTTTTTGGTTAATTAAAAAGGTGTAGTTGAAATTAAAAGCTTAATTAATTAGAAATCTATCGTTGAAACTACTACTACAAACCACCAACGACGGGTTGACTCAGTCGGTTAATCGCAGTCGTTGATGATGTTGTGCTCCTGAGTTCGAACCGCGTTGAGAGCGATGATTTACGCCATTAATTAGTATTATCAAAGACTGGTCGCGGACCTAGGGGGATTATGAGTTTCGGCTCAGAACCTCCTGATTTAACAAAAAAAAAAACTACTACTACAAGCCACGTATGTTTAACTGAAGAGCAAAATTAATAGATTAAGTCTTAACCTAATTTTATATCATAATTACGACTAATTAATGATGATATTAATCAGTCGTAATTATGATGCTAACTTAATTAAACCGTCAAGCTGATATATCAGTTACGGGTAATTTGGTAAAACTAATTTAGAGTTAATTGATAGATATCATCGTATCTTGAGGTTTAATTTTTGGTATCATCATAATTACTAGTAGCTATTAATAACATTCATGAGTGCGTGACTATATGACTTTTACCAAAAATTGTCCAGTATTTAATAAGTGAAACCTGAATTTTCAGATTTTCGACAACAATTGTTCCAAATTAATTTTCATAAAAATTCTTTTATTGTCAAGTTTGTGTTGTCACTTGGGAGTATTTATTTAATTAATATTATATGATTGCATATTGATAAGCCTTTTAAATATCTTGATGATGTAAACGTAACTCAGGCACGCAACTTTATGCTAAGCCCACGTGGCAATTATCAACACATTGGATTGCGTAAAAAAAAAAACTCCAAAATTGATAGTTAAAGGAAGAAGGCAATTTCGTATTTCGTACACACAAACCAAAAACAAAATAAAAATGAAAACTAAAGAGTTATCTTCTTCTTCTTCGTCGCCGAGCGATCGCAGGATCGGTGCTCTTCTCCGTCATCTCACCGCCGGGAAAGATTCTCCGATCTCAGATCGCGTGAGCTTCGTTTCCGCATCGCCGACATCTGGAGTCGCCGGCGATTCTGTTTTCTCTCATCTCGTTCAAGCTCCAGAGGATCCTATTCTCGGGGTACCTTCTTCTTCTTCCTCCTCTTAGATATATTTGTGTCTATGTGATTTTAGAAAACGTATTCAACGAAGCTAGCGAATATGTACGATTTGGATTATATTGGATCGGTTATTGATTAGTGTGAATCTGCGATAAATAGATGAAATTTTGATGTTAGATCTTCTGATTCATGATTCGATTTTCGTTTTAATCAGAAACATAGGTTATATATGTATTATCAGATTTGTTGATTTGTTATGTTGAACATGAAATAAAATAGGTGACAGTTGCATATAACAAAGATCCAAGCCCAATTAAGCTGAATCTTGGAGTTGGTGCTTACAGAACAGAGGTAATGATGATTCTCTCTTACATTTTTTACTTTAAGCTGTTTCTCTTTGCTCTTTTGTCTTAGCTTAAGACAAAGATTTGGCATTTAATGGTGCTTTTGTGTTACAGGAAGGAAAGCCTTTGGTTCTTAATGTTGTGAGGAAAGCTGAGCAACAGCTTATCAATGATAGGTTTTTTTATCTCTGTTTATTTTGAACTGACTTTGGTTCTTGCTAGCTCTTATGTGTGTGATGTTGAGTCATGTTTTTTGTGTTTTTGATCTGGTAGATCGAGAATTAAGGAGTATCTTCCCATTGCTGGATTGGCTGAGTTCAACAAGCTAAGCGCTAAACTCATATTAGGCGCTGACAGGTAAAGTTGTTGTCTGAGTATCCTTTATGGTTTCAACAGTTTTTGTAACTTCTGATAATTCAAATATGTGTGTGTATAGTCCTGCTATTCGGGAGAATCGGGTTACAACCGTGGAGTGTTTGTCTGGTACTGGTTCCCTGAGAGTTGGAGGGGAGTTTTTGGCCAAGCATTATCATCAGGTAGATTCTAAGTCTATTTTCTTTATCCTAATGAACTTCTCCATGCAAACTTAGAGTCTTTGTTTTTTCTTTCCAGAAAACAATTTATATTACTCAACCAACATGGGGAAACCATCCAAAAATTTTCACCCTGGCTGGTTTGTCGGTGAAAACTTACCGCTACTATGATCCATCAACACGTGGGTTGAACTTTCAAGGTGAGAATGTTGTGGCTTTTGACAATGCTACCGACTTTTTGTGATTTCATATTGTATCTCATGTCCTTTCTTCTTGTGTTCATAGGTTTAATAGAAGACCTTGGTGCTGCAGCACCTGGTTCTATAGTGCTTCTCCATGCCTGTGCTCATAACCCAACTGGTGTGGACCCAACCATTCAACAATGGGAGCAAATCAGAAAGTTGATGCGTTCGAAAGGGTTAATGCCTTTCTTTGACAGTGCTTATCAGGTACACACCTGCTCTTGATCCTTTTGTTTAAGATCAGCTGATGGTTAATACTTTGTCTTCCAAATTTTCTTATCTCTTTCTTTCCGCATTGCAGGGCTTTGCGAGTGGAAGTCTGGACACAGATGCGAAACCGATAAGGATGTTTGTTGCTGATGGCGGAGAATGCCTCGTTGCTCAGAGTTATGCAAAGAACATGGGACTCTACGGAGAACGAGTTGGAGCGCTAAGCATCGTAAGATTCAAGTCTTAACTAATAAAATCTTAACAAAGTTCTTGTCTTACTTCTGTGAGATTTTACCGTCTTTTATCGAATCCTGACAACAAAAGGCTTGTGTAGGTATGCAAAACAGCAGATGTTGCAGGGAAAGTCGAAAGCCAGCTGAAACTAGTGATAAGACCAATGTACTCAAGCCCTCCTATTCACGGTGCATCCATCGTCGCTGTAATCCTCCGCGACAAAAACCTCTTCAACGAATGGACTCTGGAACTAAAAGCCATGGCTGATCGTATCATAAGCATGAGGAAACAGCTCTTCGGAGCCTTAACTGCTCGAGGTAAAGTCTCTGATCGATCTTACAGCAAATCTAACATATAGCTGATGAAACACTATCAAAACCACATGACAGGCACACCTGGAGATTGGAGTCACATCATAAAGCAGATTGGTATGTTTACATTCACAGGGTTAAACCCAAGTCAAGTCTCATTTATGCGTAAAGAGTATCACATCTACATGACATCCGACGGGTAAATTTCTTTTTAATTATTGTTAAGTTCTCTAATTACTATCATAAGTCTGTTTAATTAATAACTTTGATGTGAAAAAAATGAATGAAAAGGAGGATAAGCATGGCTGGTCTGAGTTCGAAGACTGTACCGCACCTTGCAGACTCTATCCATGCTGCTGTTACCAAAGCTGTCTGATAAAAACTACTCCGGTCAGTGAAATGGTATTTTTCTAAATAAATGGTATTATTGTCTTTTTCAGACAGTGACAAAATAAATGTTCGTTAGTATTTATTTGTTTTACGACATTAGTATTAATAAAAGACGCAAGAGAGTTTTGTGTCTCCTTCTACTATTTATTTCTTTGTTGGAACTTTACAAAGAAATTCGAATATAGTCATTGAAGATAACATGAAAGGTGTATATAATATTATATTAAACACAGAATCTACATAAAATTCATTCAAATTAATTCATTGAAAAAGAAGAAAGAGTCTGTTCATAAGAAATGCACATAACATGTGCGTATTATATATATATATATATATATTGAATTTTTGCTTTAGGCATTTCTCACCTACATTAGTTTGGTGGGAGACTCAAAGTCCAACACTCGACAGTCTCGACGCTCCACCTATATAACATGAAAGAATGTTTCAAAACCCCAAACACCAATTAAAGAAAATAAACACAATCTTGAAGATCATAATACTTAAGATAGAGAGTATGTATGTGTATATATATATATATTTACCAGTAGAGGATCATTATTCTCTTTATCCAATTCCTTCATCTTCCTTGCATCATCATCATCAATATTAGTCGGTGTAAATGAAACTTCCATCGCATCGAATGCTGCATCGAATGCACTTGTGTGCTCATTACTCTGTCTCATCACTCCTATGCTCTCGTAGCTTCTCTCCCCAGGGCTGAAAATATAGCCCATGTCCTACATATATAACCACAAATCATCTAAGAACAACATTCTCTATATATGTTATCTACGGTCTTGAATCATATGAATGTACACAAGGTTGAATATGTAAAGGAATATACCTCGATAGTTATTTCTGTGTCAAACCGTGGACTAGGCAAGAGAGAGTTTATGTAGAACGGTGATTTCCAGGCTGATGGAGATTCAAGACCTCTCTTGAATGGAGTTCCACAGAATCTGTAAAAAGACAAGTCAAAATCATTGTAGCAAACATAGAGAAAAACGAATAAATTTGGGAAGGTAACGGCGTAGTAGATGTACATGCTGAAGTTTTCGTTGTCAACAAGATGATCCTCGGTGTTTTTGGCTCGAGAAGGCGAGTTAATGACCAGACAAAGACTTGAAGAAGAATGTTGTTCTTTGTTAGAAGTAGCCAATAGAGTTCTCTGCAAATGATTTATTGGTGTTGAAACTTGTGCCTTCCCTGCTTTGGTTACTGATTGGTTCGGAGAAGACAGAGATGCCTTGTTGTTGGTATTGTTCTCAGAAAGAACACAAGAGAAACTTTCAACATCTTGCGCAGAATCATCCTTTTCACTGACATTTGCCTCCACGCAACTTTGCTTCGCTTTTTCGAGTGAATTCCTCAAATGCTTGGTTTCTTCTGGCATTGTGTGACTAAAGAGTGAAGAAGGCTTACTCAGACAATTCTCTTCTCCTTCTCCGTTTAAACTTTGGAAGTGGTTTTCTTTGTCTCCAAGGTTTACATCAGTGCTAATCATAGAGATAGATTCTTGACTCTCCCTCTCATCAAACATCACGTCAAGACGTGAAAAGTCCTTGGTCAGACTGGCTGCTATATCAGTCTCAAGCTTTTTATCACTTCTTTTCTCAGATAGCGGTGTCAGCAGATCACGAGTGCGTTTCCTCAGGATTGTCTTTGCACCGACCAAAGTCTTTTTTCCAGTGGGAGATTCCCACAGTCGAAGGGGACTCATGCCCGTCATGGTGGACATTAGTAGCTTACGTATGCCGAGAGGGCTGAAATCGTGCAGCGGATCGTTTTTAGATTGTAAAAGATCACAGCTGAAAACAGGTAGGTCCAAGCTTGGAAAACAGAGACTTGATGATGCTCCCGAATCCTCATGGTGCTGCTCGCTTATCATGTTTGGCTCAAGCTTAGGAAGAGACTGCGGCTTAACTTCTGCTAGAGAAGTAAAATCGTTCACTGCAACCAACTTTTTTGAATCATTCAAATGATACGGTTGATCTTCCTCATTGGAGTTATTAGACCCTTCATCAACACAAGTGGAGCTTGATGGATCATCAATGCATATGAAGCTAGCATTTTCGTTTGTTCCGCAGTTTGGTTCTGCCTCAAAAGGACGACATATCACTCCAGAGGACTTCTTGCCACACTTATCAGGTGTTATGATTAAGGGAGCTGGTCGAAGAGTTTCTTTGGTTGGGGTGGTTGTTGCAATGAATCCTGAAGAAGAGCTCTGCATAGGATATTTTGTAGTTTCTGAAATGTTGTTGTCTGAAGCTGATGCACATAAATTAGGATCTCGATGACCTGCCTGGTCAACCTCGTTTGGCTCTTGGGTCAAAGATCTTGAGTTTTCACTCTCTTGATCAAGGAAAAGGACCCTGCAACATTCCGTTTCAGATGTCGAAACACTTGCTGGGTTGGTGTTTGCAGCCACATCTATATTTGATGTAGAGTTTGGAGCTCCCGGAGTAGATTTCTTGCTGTCCTTAGAGTATGGCATCCGTACTTCTGACATATTATGTCTCATCTCCAGTGAAATATCGGACAACTCCTGAAAATCAAACTGGTAATCCTGGCTCGAAGAAGCCGAGATATTATGATCAGGAAACGGAGAACAGTCTTCCATATCATAAGAGATATCTGAGATGGAGACTGAGATATCGTCCAATTCCGGATAATAATACTGATCTGGATGATATGCAGCTTGTTTATTATTGTGAAAATGGTGCCCCATGTTCATTACTCCATTTGGATAATCTTCTGCAGATAGAGAGTAGCCAGCCATGCTTGAATTCTGACCTTCTTCGATTTCTTTCTCTGCCTGTCCACTTTGACAGCCATTACCATCTATAGCTCTCTGTACAAAAGCAGATTGTAACGTGGAACTTCTCTCATAAGGAGCTAGAGGCATGGCTTGGTACTGATCCAAAAGGCCAGACGACATATAAGAATCAAGTTTCTTCTTAACTGAACTGTGCCAGTGATTTTTAATTCCATTATCCGACCTGTTTATAACATGGTAACAATAACGACATTGCTAGATAAAACAAATCAAGGAATAAGATGTGTAATTATTTCAAATGAAAATAAACATTAGTACCTTCCTGGCAAGAACTTAGTTAATTCTGCCCATCTATTACCATATATTTGATGAGCACGAATCAGAACCAGCTCTTCTTCTTGAGTCCAAGCTTCCTTGTTTATAGCAGGATTGAGATGATTGTGCCACCTTTATAAAATACAATCTTTGTAAGCGCTTATACACTTCATGGTAAAAAACATAACTGTCTATAAACATACCTTTCTCTACATTGCTTTCCAATACGGCCAGGTAAAAACCGGGCAATAGTGGACCACTTTTTCGGCCCGTATTTTTGGATTAACTGAACGATCATTTCATCTTCCTACATGCATTTCAAATGAAAAGCAATAAGTAGTAATAGGGAATGTTGGGATATAAAAAAGCTAACAGGGTCAAGTATGCAAGATGCACAAATACAAGTAGTGAAGAAAAGCTATATTACCTCCTTCGTCCACGGCCCTTTAACAAGTTCAGGATTAAGGACCTTCTGCCACCTGTGGAGGCACTGGACATCAGTTCTATCCTTGAAATATTCAGCTGGAAGTTAAGAAAAGCAGATCAGATCAAATTGTGACACGTAATTAGACAAGAACATCATCAAAATGTGTCAAATTTACCTATCTTCTTCCAATTCTTCCCATTAAAACTATGAACAGCCTTTCTCAAAACCTCATCCTGAAAATGTTAAGTGAACAAATTAGCAAATATGCAGATCATAAGGTAAACAAAGGCATATAACAGAATGTTCAATTCTTGTGTATCTCTGATCAAACCAAATGCATTCAAGTGTAGAGAACGACTACTTATATGTAGCGTGATCAGTGAATGGTATCACGCAAATGAACACACGCAATGTAGACTCTATTGCATACATAAGCACATGATACAAGTTAAAACTGATAGAATCAAACACCATCCGAGAAAAAAATTTCACCTCCTCTGCTGTCCATTGACCTCGAGTCGAACGTCTTGTAGGGCCACTAGTCCTCCTGTAAATTCAAAACAGATTGCCATGCATCTCATTGCTGCAATTTAAAAGGAATCTATTTAGTGGCAAGATATGAGAGAAAAAAGCGTACCCGAGAGACGTTTTCGTGGTTCCTTCGATAAGACCCTGAGGAGGGGTTGAGATTGTTGAACATTCACTTTCCATATCTTGACAATGAAAAGGCAAAGATTGTTACCCCAATTCCCATACGTTGCTTCTTCTTCTTCTTCTTCTTCTNCTGCAATGTTCACTTCAAAACATCAGCTAACAAAGTTATTATTCCCTTCTTTGCCTAAAATAGAAGAAATAAAGTANTCTTCTTCTTCTCTGCAATGTTCACTTCAAAACATTAGCTAACAAAGTTATTATTCCCTTCTTTGCCTAAAATAGAAGAAATAAAGTAAATTAGTCATGGCCTCTCAAAACCAATCGATATATGTATTAGGAACTAAACATAGTCTAAGCTTGAAATTTTTACACAGTATCGAATTGGTAATTAGATCCAAAAATCGCATTTAAATATAGTTTAGATCAGATTATAAATTCAAAAATCGCACTATACCCAAATCAACAACATAGATACGAAGATCAATAAAACCTAGTTTAAGATCTAGCGAGAAAACTCACCGACGCAGACCAGAAGAAGTTATATCGGAGATCGAAGAAGATGTCGCGGCCCAGAAAGTGTACAGATCGAATCCGTCTCAATTAAACCCAAATCGCAAATCGAGAGATCGATGATTGAAGAAAACTAATACTTCAGAGTCTATTTAGAGAGAGATTGAGAAATTTTCTCGAGAAAGTGAGANGAAAATCGCACTATAACCAAATCAACAACATAGATACGAAGATCAATAAAACCTAGTTTAAGATCTAGCGAGAAAACTCACCGACGCAGCCCAGAAGAAGTTATATCGGAGATCGAAGAAGATGTCGCGGCCTAGAAAGTCTACAGATCGAATCCGCCTCAATTAAACCCAAATCGCAAATCGAGAGATCGATGATTGAAGAAAACTAATAACTTCAGAGTCTATTTAGAGAGAGATTGAGAAATTTTCTCGAGAAAGTGAGAGAAAATATAGAGAGGAATCTAAACGTTAGGGAGAGCTGTTTCAAAACATGAATGGCGGAAATTCGAATTTGGTTGTAGAAGAAGAAAAACAAAAAGTCTTTCAATAATAAAAACCCTATAATAAAAGTATAAAACTCAAAAAACGTCTTTGGTTTCAAATCTGTGATCCAAGTTAATCTCAGCCGTCCATTTTAAATATTTATCAGACACGTGTCTTTCTATCTTGTTAGCTCAACGGACATATCATCGTCATTATTTATGTTTCTCATATTTTGTTCTCCTGCTTTTCCTTTTTTTCAAATTTAGCTCAGATTTAATTCAAATTAAACTCCAATCCAATACATATTAGTTTTGACTTTTCTTTTTTTGGGCAACACATAATAGTTTTTGACTATTGATGGTTGGTAATGTATCAACTTTTGGGCCACACCACTTAATTGAAATCATGAGACTTTATAGTAATTTCAACACCAGATAGATTCAAAATTTGGATAAACAGACATAAGCCTATGATAGTATCTTTGAAGTAAAATAACCATTATCATAATCACATAAATACGTTTATTCCAAAGACCATGGACTGATTTTTCAGACAGAACAAATGTAGAGAAGTATGTACAGGGAAGACATGTACATTAGTTTTGGGGCATTGGTGAAAAAAGTAGAAACTATAAGGGTAGTAATAAAATTATGTTTATCAAACACAGAACTCACCAGAACACTGGCTTACCTGTGTTATATTATAAAAAAAAGTTATCTCTCTTTTTTTTTCTTTTTTTCACAAACTCAGATTCAATTCTCTGAAACATTTCANCTTTTTTTCACAAACTCAGATTCAATTCTCTGAAACATTTCAATGAACGATGGAGTCCAAGAAACCATATTAGTTTTTTTTTTAAATAAAACATAAAACCGAGCCTTCATAATCTAAGGCTGCTTAGTAGAATG
>OVAT01000168.1:234-13392 GCA_900406305.1 Cochlearia officinalis
CGACGACGTTAAATTACAAACGGACTTTACACAAGCTCACCACCACCAATCCAGTCAACAATGATTCATATTCGATACTAAAGATTTCTCTTCATCTGTAATGGACGATTCGGGATCTTGATATTTAGGGTTTACTCATAAATTTTCTTGTAATAAATCAAACAAATAAAAATTGAATCAAGAACACAGAAAAACAAAGAGGAAGTACCCAATTTCTCGATTAAGAAACAAAAAATTTAATCAAACGTCGTCCAAAGCCAAACCGTATAAACTCAGCGAGGAGGAAGTAGACAATTTTTTTCTTTTTCACTTTTCCTCAACAAAGAAGATGATGAATTTTTTTTTTTTCTTTTAGTTAAATTTTTTTCCAACAAAATCTAATACTATGTCGTTTTAGTGGCTAATGAAATGGAGAGTTTTAAAGTCCGTTTGTAATTTAACATTGTTGACGTTTAGGGGCTGACTCGCTTACAATAGAATGTCAGGGTCTCAAAATGACAAAAATAAAATTTTAGGTTTTTTTCGTAATATGTTTTTCTTCAGGTCTTTTATGTCGATATGTCAAAACTTAAGGTTTTTTGCAATTTTGGAGTCACGTATATATTAATATGTGTGATAGGGTCATTATTTAATAAGTCAAAGTTATGTGATTAATTACGTAATTAAGGAAAAGACTAGAGGCATAAATGTTATGAAAATTAAGTTGTGGATGTCTTATGTAATTTCTAGTTTGATGAGGGGCCGAACTAGAAATTAATACTCTATATAAATAGAGGGTTATGGTCCCCAAAGCAACCCTAGCCGAAAAATAAGTATTTCTCTGCATCCCATCACTAGAGACCTAAGGATCAATAAGGGTGTGCTTTGAAAGAGTCATAACCAAAATTCAGATATTGACCAATGGTTTCATCAGGTACGCTTCCGCTTTAGGTTAATCAATAGAAACTGATATGACTCATGTTTATTATGATATAAACATTAAGAATAAATTCTTACAATTGGTAATAGAGCCATCATATTTAGTTTCTGTTTGATAATCATGTTTTATCAAAATATTTTTCCAGATTTATTTGATTTTTATAAAAGAAATTCAGATTTATTTATTTACGAAAAATTTCAGTTTATTGAATATGAGTTTTTATCATGTTTATGGTTATATTTTGGATTATGGGATTTGTGGTTTTAATTGAAATTTTAGATCTATTTTTTGGTATTTGTCTAGATCTAGTTATGTTGTTAAATCCAAAACTTATGCTTGTTTATCTAGTTTCGAGATCTAATATAGAATAGATATGATTTAATATTTAAGCTAAATTATGTTTGAATTCCATTTCAAGTATATGCTCATTTAGTTAAAAAATGTTTTGATCTAAGTTTTAAAATATCAAAATTTTATGGGCAAATTTTTCGGTTCTAAAATCAGCTTGTGGTGGATGTCAATAAAGTTTGTTTTTTATTAATCACAATTCCGATTTGACCATTTGGTTTAGGCCCAATAACATAAAAATAAAAAACAAAAAAAAACTTAAATAAGGAAAAGGGGAGATTCGGATTGGGCCCAAACCCGTTAAAGAAATAGACAGATATTGAAAAAATTATGTCACATTTGGGACTTGAAACCAGATTCGGTTTTGGCAAACTCAACTCCCCTTTCCTGAACCACTCCACCACTTAAGACATTCTCTTATTTAGTTTTACAGACTTATTGATAAATGTCTGAACAGAAATAATAAAACAATTTGTTAAATCAATAACTATATTAGATTAACTTGTTTAATATTTGAACATGAATAATATTAAATGTTGTGTATGTTTTCCTTGCGGATAATTAATCGGCCCAAAGAAAGATTTATATTTGGCCGGAATACATATACATGTGATGATAAATACGTGACAATTGTTTGGATTAAAACATATGAATGATAAGTCGGCCCAAAGGAAGATTTATTGTTTATTATGGATTATTGTCAGTGTTTGATCGTTGCGGTAACGATGAATGTGTGACAATTATTTGGATTAAAATATGTGAAAAATGGATCGGCCCAAAGGAAGACTATTGTTTATCATGAATTATTGTCAATGTTAATAGTTACTACAAGAGTATCACTAATAGTTAATATTATTTTCCAAAGACTTGATATTAATGTTACATTTGGTATCTTGGGTGGGAAGTATAATTATTTATATATTTATTGTTGATTTTATTTGGTTCGTGAGTAATTAATAAAATATTGTTCTCTTTTTCAGTTAATGATGGTACGATATTTGCTACTTTGGGATCAATCCCAAAACTTGCGGCCTCCAACTTTAAAGAGTGGAAAAGAAAAGTTAAGATGTATGGATCTTGACCTTGCATTAAGGATGGACAAACCTACTTCTCCTACGGATGAATGCACTACTGAGTTTAAGACAGTGTATGAGAAGTGGGAACATTCTAATCGCATTGGGTTAATGATCATCATGGACACCATTCCAGAGACCTTTAGGGGTGGTGATGAGATCAAGGATCTCAAAGGTTTCCTTGCTGAGATGGATATGCGCTTCGCAAGAAGCGATAAGGTGAAAATAAGCATGCTTTTGGATCGCTTTAGTACGATGAGGTATCACGGCAAAGGAAACATTAGGGAGTACATTTTGGAAATGTCCAATATTGTTTCAAAACTCAAGGCACTTAAGACTGAGCTTCCAGAAGAAGTGCTCATTTGCTTTGTCTTGAACTCTCTTCCTCCTTCGTTCAATCAGTTGAAATCCATTTACAACACACAAAAGGAGCAATGGGCTCTAAATGAGGTCATTGCATATTGTGAACATGAGGAGGAGAGAATGAAACAGGAAAAGACTGAAAGTGCTCATTTGGTTTACACCCCTAAGGTTCAGGGCAAAAGAAAGAAAGTTGAGGTAGTTAAGAATGAAGCTGCTAAGGGTCCTCCTGAAAAGAAACAAGCTAAGGGTGTTGATTCTTGCTTCTTTTGTGAAAAAGTTGGACATATGAAGAAAGACTTCCAAAAGTACCACGTCTGGTGTGCTAAAAAGGGTATGTCTTATGCTTTGGTATGTTCTGAATTAAACTTAGTTGAAGTACCTAGAAACACTTGGTGGTAAGACTCTGGTGCAACTACTAACGTCAGTGTTTCATTGCATGGTTGCCTAAGTTACCGAACACCAACTGAAGATGAAAGACGCATTTATGGGGCTAATGGATTTCCGGTGCATGTGGAGGCAATTGCGCATTTTAGACTGTTTTCCATTCTGGTCATTTTTTGGATTTAAAAGACACTTTTTTTGTACCGTCATTTCGACGAAATTTGGTCTCCGATCCTAAGTTAGACAATTCTGGTTATTCTTGTTTGACTGAGAACATAGTTGTTACTTTGTCTTTAAAATCAATTTTTATTGGAATCGGAAATTTTTTGGATAATCACGGTCTTTATATGCTTGACACTTTAAGTTATAATGAAGAAAACTTAAATGTTGAATCAAGCGGTACTGAACGAAAATTTCAGAATGCAAATTCAGGAACTCTTTGGCACAAACGCCTAGGTCACATCTCTAGAAATAGAGTTGAACGACTTGTGTCAAATGGTATATTGAGTTCAATTGACTTCACAAATTGTGATGTTTGTGTGGCTTGCATTAAAGGAAAACAAACTAAGCATAAGAAAATAGCTGCATACAGAGCTACGGAAGTCCTTGAGTTGATACATACAGATATTTGTGGACCTTTTCCTACTCCATCGTGGAACGGTCAACAATAATTTATATCATTCATAGACGATTACTCTAGATATGCTTATTTATTTCTCATTCATGAGAAATCAGAGTCTTTGGACGTGTTCAAGAAATTTAAGGTTGAGGTTGAGAATCAACTTAACCGAAGGATAATGTCTGTCAGATCTGATCGTGGTGGTGAATACTACGGTCGTTATGACGGTTCAGGTGAATAACGTCCGGGACCATTTGTCAGATACCTAGAGGATTGTGGAATTGTCCCACAATACACAATGCCTGGGTCTCCCAGCATGAATGGTGTATCTGAAAGACGCAACCGCACTCTTAAGGACATGGTAAGGAGTATGATTAGTCACTCTACCTTAACTGACACTCGGACGAGAGGCATTAAAGACCGCAACTTACATTCTTAATCGGGTAACAACTAAAGCAACTGCAAAAACACCTTATGAGCTTTGGACTGACAGAAAATCCAATTTAAAGCATTTTCACATTTGGGGATGTCTTGCTGAGGCTAGGCCTTATCGGCCATATGAAAAGAAATTGGACTCCAGAACTGTGAGTAGTTACTTTATTGGTTATCCTGAGTGATCTTGGGGCTATAAATTTTATGATCCCACACAAAAGAACATTTTTGAGACGGGTACGACTACATTTTTTGAGGATATTGAATTTGGGGGGAGAAATAAAGTTCAAGACATCAACTTTGAGGAAGAATCGGTTCCAGTTATTGTACCGATTCATATAGTTGCTTTAGATAAAGCAAATCCAGAACCTCAAGTTGATAATGAAGTTCTTCCTCCAGTTCAAAATGTTGATGATATTGAACCTGATGTTCAAATTCAAAATCCTCAAGACATTGTGCAACACAAAATNTTTTAGATAAAGTAGATCAAGAACCTCAAGTCGATAATGAAGTTCTTCCTCCAGTTCAAAATGTTGATGATATTGAACCTGATGTTCAAATTCAAAATCCTCAAGAAATTGTGCAACAAAATCAAGATGAAGTCGCTTTGCGACGGTCCAGCAGATTAAGAAGAAATGTTATTTCGGATGATTATATAGTATATCTTATGGAACGTGAGGAAAATCAAACTCTTGTGGAAGATGATCCCATCAACTTCCGTCAGGCCATGAGTTGTTCCAATTCAGATAAGTGGACCGAAGCAGCGAACGAAGAGTATAAGTCTATGCTAGACAATATGGTTTGGGAAATCGTTCCACTACCAGAAGGAAAGAAAACTATTGGTTGTAAATGGCTATTTAAGACCAAGATGGATTCGAATGGTTATGTATAAAGATATAAGGCTCGTCTAGTAGCTAAAGGCTATACTCAAAGAGAAGGGATTGACTATAAAGAAACCTTTTCTCCGGTATCTTCAAAGGAATCTTTTAGGACAATCATGGCTCTTGTTGCACATTATGATTTGGANATCAAAGGAATCTTTTAGGATAATCATGGCTCTTGTTGCACATTATGATTTGGAGCTTCATCAGATGGATGTAAAGACAACGATGGATGTAAAGACAGCGTTTCTCAATGGAGACATTGAAGAAACAATTTATNAAGACATTGATGAAACAATCTATATGGAGCAACTAGAAAACTTTGTTGTAAGTGATTCAAAGAATATGGTTTGCAAGTTAAGAAAATCCATCTATGGGCTGAAACAAGCTTCTCGTCAATGGTACCACAAATTTCACAAAGTCATNTTTCTCGTCAATTGTACCACAAATTTCACAAAGTCATCACCTCCTTTGGTTTTGAGGTGAATTTGGTTGAGATTGTGTATCAAAAGTTCAGTGGGAGTAAATGCATTTTCCTGATTTTGTATGTTTATGACATATTATTGGCCACTAATGATATGTGCATGTTGCACGACACCAAGAAATTTCTTAAGGAAAATTTTGAGATGAAAGATCTTGGTGAAGCATCTTTTGTATTAGGGATCCAGATTCAACGAGATCAATCTCGAGGACTTCTTGGATTGTCACAAAAGAGCTATATCGATAAAGTACTTAAAATATTTGGCCTTCAGGATTGCAAACCAGGTGATACCCAGTTGCTAAAGGAACTTTGCAAATGAAGGAAATGCAAAAGATCCCTTATGCATTTGCAGTAGGGAGTTTGATGTATGCTCAAGTTTGTACGCGTCCGGATATAGCGTACATTGTTGGAGTCTTAGGCATATACTTAAGCAATCCAGACATGGACCATTGGAAAGCATCAAAAAGGGTCATGAGGTACTTGTAGAGAACAAAAGACTATATGCTCACATATCAGAAATAAGATAATATGGAGATCTTTGGGTATTCTGATTCTGACTATGCTGGATGCCAAGAAAGTAGAATGTCTACCCCAGGTTATGTTTTTCTGTTAGCCGGCGGATCTGTTTCATGGCGTAGTGCGAAACAAACACTCGTTACTTCCTCCACCATGGCTGCAGAATATGTAACAGTCTATGATGCATCCAATCAAGCAATTTGGCTGAGAAATTTTGTCATTGGGCTGCGAATTGTGGAAGGAGTCGAAAGACCAGTTAAGTTATATTGTGACAACAAATCAGTTGTTTTGTATTCCAATAACAATAGGAGTTCGGTAA
The DNA here is from genome assembly GCA_900406305.1 of Cochlearia officinalis. NCBI lineage: Eukaryota > Viridiplantae > Streptophyta > Magnoliopsida > Brassicales > Brassicaceae > Cochlearia > Cochlearia officinalis. The sequence continues at coordinate 6,567 of OVAT01000168.1, forward strand.
AGTCGAAGTTTATTGACATCAAGTACCGAATTGTTAAGGAAAAGGTACAAAGTGGAGAGATTTCTATATAACACTTAGGGACAAACTCTATGATAGAGATTTCTATATAACACTTAGGGGCCGAACTAGAAATTAATACTCTATATAAATAGAAGGTTATGGTCCTCAAAGCAACCTAGCCGAAATAAGTATTTCTCTGAATCCCATCACCAGAGAATAAGGATCACTAAGGGTGTGCTTTGGAATAGTCATAACCAAACTTCAAGTCTTGACCAATGGATTCATCAGGTACGTGTGGGTACGACGATCTGGACGATGTAAATACTGGGAATTGGAGGTTTGATAAGTCACAAAAGCAAAAAAGGAAGATGAACAATGTAAGAGAAAATGTTTTATTACTTTATAATATGAGTTTCTATGGGTAAGAGCACATGCCTCTCTCATTCGTTGAGCTTCCATATTTATACTACGACTATCCACTACTGAGCATTCAATTTACAACTCTTTCATTGCTAATAAATGCACATTAAAAACCATTAAGCCAGCCGTTATGTCGTCATCGAACTCCCTAACCGTCGAGGTCTGCTCGCCTCCCAGGCTCTTCTCGAACTGACTCCGACCGAGGTGGGCTTCTCGCGGCCCATCGGCTCATGGGCTTTCCGTGAAGTAGGCCCAACTCCTTCCTGGGCCTTGCTCTTTTCCTTAATGGGCCCGTGTGAGAAGTCCGACACCAACAGAAGGCCCCCTAAGTTTGATGTTTTCTCGTCGAACTCATCGGACTTAGAAGAACGAACTCTTATGTCCCTGGGGTGAAATCCCGCCAATTAGGGCTTCTAGGATCCCGCAGATCTCGCCACGTAATCTCCCAATTTAATTTCATTAAAAGATAACAATTTGTTTTTCAAAAAGGTGGGGCGGCACGGTTCCCGTAGCGTCATGTGACGTCATCTTGGTTTTTGTTTTAAATAAGAAAGAGACGGTGAAGGATTCTTCTTCATTCTCCACAGACGCAAATTTTTTTTAGAGAAAAAAAAGGATAAAAACTCCTTCTTCTTCCTCCTTCCTCCTTCTAACAGAGATAAAAATTCCCTATTTGATAAACCCGAAAAATGGCACCAAGAGAGCCCCGTCGCGATGTTACACAGCTCCGGGACCAATTCGGCCCCTATCAAAGCACACTATCGACAGAGAAGTCGCTAGAGAATCTCCGCCGCGTGTGTGCGATTCCGGAGGCCGTCGAACTCGCCCTCCCTCGTGACGGCAAATCGCCGGAAAGTGTCTGCCCGGTCTTCTGTTGTGCCTACGAGGCCTATTTCACTGGAGATGGGCTGTCTTTCCCCATTCCTGAGGCGCTGATCCTCTATTTATACCAGCTCGACATTGCCTTTCCCCAGGTGCTGCCGAACTTCATCAGGTCGGTCCATTGCGCGCTGCCGGTGGCGGAGGAGAATGGGTTCGCGTTCGGAGTCCTGAAGCTAATGGAGCTCTTCAACGTGAGGATTTCGAAGACATCGGGTACTTTTGCCATATACTCGAATCTGAACCGGAACCTCTTCTACGGCTTTCCTGAGAAAGACTCAGGGTGAATGGACAAATACTTCTTCTTCCGCATCACGAAGTCTTCCGTCGAGGACATGCACGAGTTCATCGGCCACAATTGGGCTGCGACCTGTGGTAAGTCTTTGCGCTTCTAGTAAAGGACCCTCTATTACAGAAAGGGGGCTTTCACCTCGGCACTTTTAGGGTTCTTACTTTTATTTTGATTTCAGAGACCTAGACGCGCCTCGACGATCTCACGCGCTTCGAGGACTTCTACCGGGTCGCGGTCAAGGCTCACTCCAAATGGAATTCCTTCTCGCTGGAGAGGATCCATGGGGCCTGTGTCCGCCTACGAGAACAGACACTCAGAGAGTCCGCCTCTCCACAAAAAACCGCGGAGTCGTCTCCTCCGACTTATCGGGCGGAGAAGGAAAGAGAGGCTCGGCTCTCGGCCTTGGAAAAGGCCAAGAAGGAGGAGGTTTTGGCCTTCAAGGCGAGAGGGGAGAAACCCAAGGTCAGCCTGGGGGCTGATTGGGTCCTCCAGCGAGCTGCGGACGAGCTGAACGCCATAGTCGCCCTGCCCTGCCCCGAGGAAGACACAGAGGGAGAAGAAGAAGGCCTCGAGAGGAGGAAAAGGAAGAGGAGCGCCGATGACGCGGGTATGTCTCCTCGCGCCGACATGAGGGTGAGGTCCAGGAGAGCGGACCTGACAAGGGCCAAGGAGTCGGCCATGAGCCCTCCGCCCGACCGCTCGGATCGCTCCACCCCATCTAGTGCAGCAGACCGGATAACTCCGCGGCGAACGGCCCCTCGCTATGACGGGGCTGACCGAGGTTCGACTCAACATGCGTCGGAGACCAGACGCGCTCAGGGGTCGGAAGAGCGACTCCTAATCGTCAATGCGGAGAATCGGAGAGGTAAATTTCTTGCTGTGCTTAATTTGCACTTTGTGCTTAGACAGGAAACTAACACCTTTGCTTGTTTCACTCCTTTTTAGACCGCGAGCGCATCTCGAACCTGTTCCGGACGTTCTCCTACCAGGGTTTGGACATTCCCGCGTTGGAGAACATGCGCGAGCCTGTAATGGACCTGTACGCCCGCCATTCGGTCGCCCTGGCTGAGGTGCGAAACTTCTGTTTGTTGCACTGTCAATTTATGTTTACCAATTATATATATTTTTTTTTGCTTATCTTTGTTGCTTGCGATCTTTCAGTCGGCGACGTCTTTTAACCGTCTGTTCTGCGGGTACGAGAGGATGCTTACCAACCCCGGGTCCCTTCAGTCTGACCTGGCGAGGACCAAGGAGAAGCTGGCCTTGACGGAGCGATCCCTCGAGACCATGTGCATCGCATCAGAGAAGAACGCCGATCGGCTGAGACAGGTCAACGACTACAGGCGTCAACGCGATGTCCAAAGTGGGCTTTCTCTGTGATGGTTACTGTGGAGTTAGTTCCATGGTTTTATATATTTCCCTTTGGTCCCGGCTTAGTTTTTTTGTCTGCATTTAATCGCCGTAAACCTAGAGGGTCAGTTTGCCTTCATCGTTTCTGAGTTCTTTGGTAGAACTGTACTGATCGTTGCGAACCAACTGGGTTGGTTCGCGTCATTCAGGTTCTTTATGTCGATCTCTTTGATATCTCGAATCCGGAATTCGTTTTGATTATTCCTAAGTTCTTTGGTCGAATTGTGCTGATCGTTGCGAACCCAGGGGGCCGCCTTGCATCGTTGAACTCTTTTTTGTCGAACTGTTTGATGATTCGAATTTTAAATTTTGTTTTGATCGTCTGAGTTCCTTGGTCGAACTGTGTTGATCGTTGCGAAACCAGGGGGTCGATTTGCATCGTTAAGTTCTTTTTGTTGAACGGTTTGATGACTCGAATTTTAGAATTCGTTTTGATCGTCTACGCTCCTTGGTCGAACTGTATTGATCGTTGCAAACCTAGGGGGTCGATTTGCATCGTTAACTTCTTTTTGTTGAACTGTTTGAGGACTTTGTTTCGAAATTAAAATTCGTTCTGATCGTTTCTAAGTTCTTTGTTCGGACTGTATTGATCGTCATATATGCGGGGAGCGTTCCTCGATAGCGAAATGAGGGATTTTTTTTGTTTCTGATCTCGCCTGATCCCTGGGATTGCTGCTTCCGCGGGGACGATTTCTTCGACCCCGTAGACGATGGAGAAAGGTGTTTCTCCTGTCGCCCTGCGCGGTGTGGTCCGGTAGGCCCAAAGCACTCCTTCGAGTTCATCGTACCATCCTCCTTTGCGAGAATCGAGGCGCTTTTTGAGACTATAGAGTATCGATTTGTTCGCTGCTTCGTTATGCCGTTATCGGTGACGAACTTTCTTGATATGAACTGGAAACCGTTATCGGTGACGAACTCATAGGGAAGTCCATGCCTACAAATGATGTTTTTTCATAAGAATTTGCAGACCTTTGTGTCGATGATTGCGGAGAAGGCTTCGGCTTCGACCCATTTGGAGAAGTAATCGGTCAAAACGAGGAGGAATAGGAGGTATCCCAGCAGAGCCCTTCGTAGATTTCCCTCATGAAGGTGTCAAAAACTTCTCTGTGGACGCATAGGAGGTAAGGTCCCTGGAAGCTTCGCTTGTAGAGCTCTTCCTCGATCATGCAGAACCTGGTGCTGACGACCTTGAGTTTTCGAGCTTCCCATCTTTCGGTGGGGACTTCGCCTTTTAAAATGTAGTTTAGGATCGGCACCCTCCAGTCATCGACGACTGTTTCCGGCGCTGGGGCGACCTGCCCTTTTTCTTTTTCCTTCAAAATTGCAAGGATTGAGCCGGTTGAATCAATGCTAGGTTGGTCGAGACATTCGACGAGAATGATTCTTCTTACGCAGGGTCGGATGTCGACGCCAAGGCCGCCAAGGCGTCCGCCGAAGTGTTCTCGCCCCTGGGGACTTTGACGAGCTCGAACTTGTCGAATTCTTTGGATAGTTGCTCGGCGACGGCAAGATAGGCCTCCAATCTTTCTTCTTTAGCGGAATATTCTCCGGAGAACTGACTTACGACGAGCTGAGAGTCGCAAAAAACTGAGATACTTCTGACCCCAACACTGATGGCGAGCCGGAGGCCGGCGAGCAATGCTTCGTACTCTGCTTCGTTGTTCGAGGCGGGAAACCTAAGCCGAAAAGACTACTCGATGACTTCTCGATCGGGTGATCGCTGCTTGACGTTGATCCCCGATCCTTGCTTGGATGAGACCCCATCAACGTGTAAGATCCAGGGGGATGTGCCTGACAGCTCGGGGTCTTGCACGGGGAGTTCTATTATGAAATCGGCGAGCACTTGGGCTTTCGCGCTAACGCGTGGTTTGTACTCTAAGTCGTATTCACTGAATTCAATTGCCCATTTAGAAATTCTTCTGGACTGGTTCGGGCTATGCAAAATTGTCCTAAGGGGTTGCGACGTGAGCACTATGATTGAGTGGGACTGGAAGTAGGGCCGAAGCTTCCTTCCCGCTACCACGACCGCGAGGGCGAGCTTTTCCATCATCGGGTACCTTGTTTCGGGATCGGTTAGCGTCTTGATTGTGTAAAAAATTGGTTTTTGTTCGCTCGATCTTCTCGTATGAGGACTGAGCTGACTGCCGAAGGAGATACCGCGATATAAAGAAAGAGGGTTTCTCCTTCTTCCGGTTTGGCGAGGATTGGTGGTTTTGACAGGTATGACTTTAGCTGATTGAAAGCTTCTTCGCACTGTTCATTCCAGACCCATGTTGTAGAAAGGTAAACATCGATTCGTCGATCCGTCCCGTCAACCTCTGCGTTTCCTTTATGTTTCGAGGTGACGACATATTTATGAGAGCGTCGACCTGGCTGGGGTTCGCTTCTATTCCTCTTTCGGTAACTAAATACCCGAGGAATTCGCCAGAGGGTACGGCGAACGTGCACTTTTCCGGGTTGAGCTTCATCCCATACTCCTTGAGGAGGTCGAAACACTGTCGGATGTGTTCGTCCTGTTTTGTTGATTTGACGAGCATGTCATCTATGTAGACCTCCATGACTTCGCCTAGCTGTTTCTCGAACATTCTAATGACGAGTCTTTGGTATGTTTCTCCTGCATTTTTGAGGCCGAACGACATTACTTTGTAACAGTAGGTTCCTCTATCCGTTATGAAGGAGGTCTTCTCCTGGTCGTCCGGATGCATCGAGATTTGGTTATAGCCTGAAAAGGCATCCATGAAAGATAAAAGCTCGTGACCGGCTGTTGCTTCCACGAGTCGATCGATGTGAGGGCATGCTTTGTTGAGGTCGGTGAAATCGACGCATACTCTCCACTTCCCGCTTTTCTTTTTCACGACGAACGGATTCGCGAGCCATTCCGGATACTTTACCTCTCTGATCGAACCGAGATTGAGGAGTCTTTGTACCTCGTCATTTACGGCCTTGGCTCTGTCCGGCCCCAGCTTTCTTCTTTTCTGCCTGACCGGTTTGAAGGTTAGATCGACGTTCAGCTTATGGGTTATTATCGTCGGGTCGATCCCAGTCATTTCTTCGGGCCCCCAAGCGAATGAATGTATGTTGCTGGCGAGGAACCGAGTTAGTTCGACCCTCTGCGGATCTGAGAGCTGAATTCCAATCTTGACGGTTCGAGATGGGTCGCTCTGGTCGATTGATACCTCGAAACTAACGCCGTCGCCCTTGCGGAGCTTCCTCTCGGCCCCGCTGGGTCGAGCGACATTGGCTAACTGCTATTTGACGGTGAGTTTGTGTCCGCTCATGTAGCAGGAGCGCGCGGTTTCCTGATTCCCTTGTATCTCCTCGACCCCTGAAAGGATAGGGAATTTGAGGCACTGGTGGTAAGTCGAGGGTACGGCCTTCATCTGATACAGCCAGGAAGTTCCGAGGATAGCGTTGTACGCGGCAGGGCGGTCGAAGACCGTGAACTTCACGAGTTTTGATACTCCTTAGGCGAGGACGGGGAGTCGGATCGTTCCGAGAGACATCGTAGTTTCGCTAGTGAAGGCGATGAGCGGAGCGGGGCCCCCTCTATCTCCTCCATGTTGATTCCCATTCTTGACAGGGTGCTGAGGAAGATGAGGTCTACGGAACTGCCAGTGTCGATCAGGATTCTAGACACCTCGAAGTTGGCGATGTATGACCAGGGCGTCGTCGTGGGGCCTGGCGAGGCGGAGCGATTCCCTTTCCTCGAAGGTGATAACCGGGCTTTCGAGCACCTCGCATTCAGGGCTTCGTTTCCCAACCTTCCTCTGGTGCTTCTTGATCGAGTTCACAGAAGAGCTGAAAAGCTTGGAACCCCCCATGATC